>MU699922.1:0-34672 GCA_026770625.1 Nicotiana glauca | reverse complement strand
CATTGCACCTCATGACCTACATAGGTCTTGCTCTAACCTTTATAACACTAACACGACGGAAGAGATGCGCCAAAAATCATAACCAACTGCCGAATCAATAAATCATTGAGTCTATACCTCCGACAAGAATCATTACCACATTCTGAACCAAATCATGATCTTTGATCCTTAATATACTTCGTATAATCAGATTGCACTGATCCTAAGTCCGATAATATCGTCTCACCCAGTACGAACTGCTCAGGCAATAAGCCACCTCGGACACAATCAAGAGTCCCATATGATGCCATAATGTGCCAATAGGCAACCGATTAGGATATGATACAAGAGGAAAACGAACTCTGAAACGGAGATCTAATTACCCCGCCCGCGAATCATACATGCGACGCGGGCTAACAACTTATACGAGTTTTTCTCAGAAAATGGGAAACATAACACATAAAAGAAACTAGGGGGAAACTGTACTGAACATCACACTATTGCGGCGCGCAACCCGATCCAAACAGCATAACCATGGCGGCGTGCCACCCGATCCACACAATATAACCATGGCGGCGTGCCACCCGATCCACACGTAGAACTCACATAAGGAGATTCACATCGAGCTAAATCGCTCACCACATGAAAAAATCGAATATCGGTCATAAACACGCTGAGGTGCATAATACCATCCCTGAGGAAACAAATAGCGCTATAGGCTACAAAACTCAAGCACAACTGAGGTGCAATACATGATCTGAATCTCAAGAGCCATCTTGCTCATATAACATTATCGTTACGCGGAACCTCAACACATAAGAAATTTACCAAGCTGTTTCACAACTCATACGTCGCAATACATCATTATCTGGAATAGCTGATGACAGAATAACACCCCGACTGTTCCCCCATAGGGAACGCTCGCTGAAACGAACACAAAACTGGCCTGATATAAAGCCCTGTTCACATATAAATCAATCCACTGATCTCAAGCCGATTTCTGATTGCACCAACTTGGCTAATAACCTTTCAAAGGTTCATAGTAACTCATTCTTCCTCATAACATATAAGAACAACCATTATAACCGGAGCAACCTCCTCCATTCATATCCCAATAAACAAAGTGCCCTCCAGGCCTAAATTCTCAAATCGATGATATTACCAAAATCCTCATACTTGGTTTAAATATCTAATCAATCAAGTGACTACATGCTACACTTATACAATCTTCCTGTGGGACATGCTCCCACAACCTTCCAAATTAATTAACGGGTCTACACATCCAAATCACCGGCTGCACCAACGCTGAAAAGCGATCAAGAATTCTTAACCAGGACGCAAATCCTTTCTCACAAAACACCGATCTCAGGTGATACTGATGACAACACCAACTTACTCAAAATACTGAAACTCCCTTCCCGCTCATCCGAGCTCGTGACATTATAGTCATTACCAAGCTGTAACCTTGATCCTCACTTCAAATTCCATACCTCTCACTGCACCCAATGTGCCGATATACGATAGACACAATTTCCATCACACCCCTGGAACCACTGATAAACTAACACTTCATCATATAAAACTTTTCATTTAACTCACTTCAGGAGAACTACAACGACATACAGGCGAATTCTCATCACATCGAGTATACCAATCTCTAAGTAGTGGTCCAAGCCACCATAACCCTTCCGGGATACGCCTACTCATAACAGGCTATAACAGAAGAATGCTTCTAAATAACATCAATCACTACGGCCGACAAGCATCACACGCACCGCCACACTTCACATGCATGACTTGATCACGCTGGATGAACTGATCACCACTACCAATATGCCAAGTTAACCATGGATAATCAATCTACTTCCTTCTACTAAATCCTTGATTGCCTTAGAAATAATACTTCTTTATTCAACACATAACATACTCCATCTGCACTCATCCCGAGTGACCTTGAATCACGAGACCATGCTGTCTCGAATCCCACGAACCATTTCGTATTTCTCAATGCTACCCGTAAGTCAAAATATCGTAGAACATTCTGGGCACCTTCTCATAAGCTGCTACAAAGCTTGATTCTTAAACGTACTCATAGGCTCGAAATCATTGAGCACCTTACTTTAACTTCCGAATTCACTAGGACCATTATTGAGAGCCACCCGCTCTGTCTTGGTCCCGAATATAAATCACTCCATAGATCTTATAACACACAAACACTCTCTCCGCGAAGCACCCGGCGAAATCACTTCCTCTGAAACCTGCATCTATACGAGGCATAAATCCTGAACCTTTTTCCTAGTCCGAACATGAGCCAATAAGGCCAACCATAGCATGTTCTTCCAACAATTCATTTGCTTGAATTACCACTTATGGTCTTTTCTTATAGCTGAAATAACCCATCAATATCCTAATAACCAGAAATCACGCAAGTAGTAAACCATACAGCCCAATCCTAAGCGGTGGGACTCTCCCACTTAGCTTGAAGCCATCATTTCATAATTCTAGAGTTCTCCCAACCGATCTCCTTATCGAACAACTAATAAAATTCCTCGCAGAAGCTTCGCCAACCACGCGACCGCTAACCTGCTCACGGGGAATAACCCACCTAGGGGAATCACCTCCCGACATCTTCCCACGCCGCTGCATGGGGTACATTCACTATGACACCAATAGCCCATACTTCATATCATACCCGCAAGCTTCAATCACAAATCCTTAAAATCCCCAATTCGATCCAAACTCTCCTTAAGGCGCGTAGTCTTCTTACTATCAAGCCCGTATGCAACCCCTGCTACTCTCCCACTTTGGCGGAACTCGTCTCCTTAATCGGTCACTCGACCTTGCTTCTCATACTCGGCTTTTTAGAAAATTTTAAACGCCACCTGACGCCTCCCACATGTCCTTCTTCATACTTTGCTGCTCAATTTTTGCCTCAAATAAAACCTATCTTCGTGGCACTTGAACCTACAATAGCTGCTAATCTTTAAGCCTTTTCGAAGGTCATCTTTATCGATCCGTCAACATTAGAAATTCTGATTCGATCTTGAACCATCGCACCATGCGACAACTGACAGTCGTATCTCCAATACTATTTCACAATATCCTGCCATAAAGGCGAATTATAGCAGATTATAACATCAACGAACTTGGTACGTTCCAATAGGACCACGACACCCCATCATAGAAGAAAGCTCCACCACGCTTGCAATTACCAAGTCTCATTACTTTCACTAGCCCACATCTGACCATTCTTCATCCGACTGCCTTTTTCCTCTGCCAGAAATAAAATACTTAATCCCTTGATTACACGCTGAGTAAACCTCCCTTCAATTCATCCACTGCCCTGACACATGGGCAAACATCCTACCATCACAACAACACTGCGAAAATAAATCGCTCATAAGCATCATGGCAACCTGTGCCTAGCCTCAAGGCTCTTAGCAGTCCTGTTACTGAGCTGAACAATAGAATATCCTCCCATAAAGCGACTATAATAGTATAATCAACTATACCGGGAAAATCATCCCGCACCACCTTTGTAGTGCCATTTCAATTCTTCAAATTCTCGATTTCTAGCAAGCGCTCGCGTCGCGTAAGACTGAGTAGGAAGGAATCAAAGGCATAATCCTCAAAGAAATCGAACCGCACGATAAGGAAATCAAGAAGGGAAGTACTCCTAACAGCCCTGTAGCCTCCCCAGGATAAGTACAGACGTATCCGTACCGATCCGCGAGACTCTACTAGACTTGCTCATGACTCGTGAGACCGACGGGAACCTAGTGATCTGATACCCTGTTATCACGACCCAAAATCCACTAAGGGTCGTGGTGGCACCGGACACCGCTGTCAGGCCAGCCAACTAAAATACTTAATTAAATTCTTATTTTAATAATTTCGAAAACACTTCTTTATTATGATTAAAGCAATACTCAGTATGTTCCTCCAATTAAATAAGGAAATATTAAATCAATTTTCAAAATTTCTGAATAAATCCAAATACATCCCCAGAACCCGGAGTCACAAGTACATGAGCAATTTTTTAAAGGAAACCAAATAGGTACAACAACTGCCCGGAATACAATTGGACAGAAAGTAAATAAAATTCTGAAAGAGACTATACTAGCTGCGGAATCGCCTCGAAGAAATACAGCTCACCTAGTCTCTGCGCCCGTCATGCCGCTATGCCGCTAAGCCACGAGCCACACAATAGACCTGTGCAACAAAATGCGCAGCAAGTGTAGTATGAGTACAATAACAACGTGTACCCAATGAGTGTCCCGCCTAATCCCAAAGGGGTAGAGACGAGATGGTCAACCTTGACACTCACTAGCAGTCGAATGATTATTAATCCATAATAAATATATTAAACAGTGGATTTATTTTATAAATATGGTTCTAATCCAGATAGAGGAAACAAGTAAACATATAATTCTTTCATGGAAAATTTCCTTAGATTTCTTGTTATTATTAACAATATGATCTCGAGCCATAGTGAGGCATGAAACAACTCAAATAAGTTCAAGACAACAGCACAAACATGCGCAAATCATGCCGAGGTCGACAGCCCGCTCCAACAGAAATGTAAAGTGTGCATTGCCGAGGGTCGAGCGGCCCGTACCATAGATGCATCTATTTCACCGAGGCGATCGGCCCGTTCCAAAGTTAAACACATACCCTGCTCGCGAATCATACATGTGACGCAGGTACACATAAAAAATCATGCACAAATAGCCAATTAGGAATTTATTCGGGAACAATTATCCAATTACAAGCAATTTCCTTTTTAATCAATTTTAAGGAAAGAAGTGTAATCCTTTAGGAATTCGTTTACAAATTCTATGTGATTCAAGCAATTCAAGCCATCAATGGGTTCACAATTAATCCAGGTATAACATGTCTTTGGGTCCTAGACTACCCGCACAATAGCATAATAGTAGTTACGCACGGACTCTCGTCACCTCGTGCGTATGTAGCCCCCACAATTAGGAGCACATAATCAGTTTAACTCACCTATGGGGTAATTTCCCCCTCACAAGATTAGAAAGGAGACTCACCTCGCTCCGAAGACCCATAACCGGCATTCTACATTCCTCCGAAGGTTTGAACGGACGTACAATGCTCCCAAAACTAACCAATGATTATGTAAATCCATTAATATATGCTAAGGTATTCATTATAATCCAATTTATAACAATTTCCAACCCTGAACGAAAAGTTGACCAAAATGCCCTTGGGCCCACGTGCCCGAAAATCCAAAATTTTTCGAAGATAAAGTTTACCCATGACCTTAGGAACTCAAATATATAATTTTCTCTTAATTCCATGCTCAAATTCGTGGTAAAAATCTAATAACAAAATATTTCTAGGTCTTCCTCTAACCCTCAAATTTCTACCCATTTTCATGCTAAAATCCATACATAATTGATGTATATACTCAAAACTAGTAGAGATCACTTACCTCATGCTTGGTGATGAAAATGGCTCTCCAAAGTTGCTTCAAAGTCGGCTCCCATGGAAGAAATGAAGTGAAAAATGAGCCAAGTCTAATTTTTAAAGAAACCTCTCCGCCTCCAGCAGTTTCCGCTTCCGCGGTCCCGCTTTTGAGGAAAAATTTCCGCTTCCGCGGAAATTTCCGCTTCTGCGGATAAATTCTCGCTTCTGCGGTCCCGCTTCTGCGGTAGATTTCCGCTTTTGCGGTTTTGACAGTACCAGCACTTTTCTCGGCACGGAAACGAGTATAACTTCCTCATACGATGTCCAAATTCGACGATTCTTTTTGCTATGGCTCCGAAATTATGATGCGGATCTAATGGTTCAATAAAAACTTAATTTAGATCTCATTTTCGTAATATGGTACCCCTTTATGTCCAAAGAAACGGCGTTGAAACATCAAATAAGAACGCAACACAAATCGAAACACACCCGAGGCCCCCGGGACCCCGACGAATAACACCAACCAGTCTCAAAATACATTACGGACTTGCTCGAGGCCTCAAATCACATCAAACAATGCTAAAATCGTGAATCAACCTCCAATCCAAGCTTTATGAACTTTAGAACTTCCAACTTCTACTCTCGATGCTTAAACTATCAAATCACATCCGATTGACCTCAAATTTTGCACACAAGTCATATTTGACATTACAGACCTACTACAGCTTTCGGAATCGAATTCCGACCCCGATATCAAAATGTCCACTTTCGATCAAACTTCTCCTAAACCTTCAAATTTCTATCTTTAGCCAAATGGCTTCAAAATGACCTACGGACCTCCGAATTCACTTTCGATCGCGCTCCCAACTCCAGAATCACCATACGAAGCTACTCCCAGTCTTGGAATCCCAAACAGACATCAATAACACCGAAATGCACTTTAAGCCAAACTGATGCAATTTCTTCTAAAATGCTAACTTCCACAATAGGCGCAAAAATGCTCCCGGGTCATCCAAAACCCGATCCGGGCATACGCCCAAGTCTGAAATCATCATATGAACCTGCTTGAACCTTCGGATCCCAATTCCGAGGTCATTTACTCAAAATTTCAATCCTAGTTCATTTCTTCAACTTTAAGCTTTCAAAATGAGAATTCTCCTTCCAATTCCACTATGAACTTACCGAAATTCAATTCCGACCACGCGTACAAGTTTATATACCTAAAATGATGCTTCTCATGGCCTCAGACTGCTGAACGATGCATTAGAGCTCAAAACGACCGACTGGGTTGTTACAAGTATATATGGAGATTTAGTGGCCGTTTCTTGCTCCATCACTGGTTGGTGTTACTGCTAATGGTAGAGTATGTACTGATATTTATAGGGAAGGAGATCAAGGTTTGCATGGCAATAACGTGAAATTAAAAAAGGAAAAAGAAATAAGAAAAAAAAAGTAAAGAAGGAGTCAAATTTGAGTGTGAAATAAGTTATGGTAAAAATAACAATAATACGATTTAGGCACAAATAAATGAATAAAAGAGAAAAAATAAAAAATAGGAAGAAAAAGGGAAAAAAAAGGAGAAAATAAAGAAAAAAAAGGAAAAAAGAAAAGAATCATCGAAATAAAAAAGAATTGGAGAATAAAGAAAAAAATTCCCTACAAAAACTAATATGGGTAGGAAATGTAATTAGTTTATGGGTAGAAAAATAAATGGGTAGGCAAGGGTAAATAGTTTTATTTTTGTGGGTAATTGTGTCGAACTCCCCATATTTAACCACAATTTCGTCTTAGAGAGGTCCCAAGTCTGTCAAGGCCCAAATTTAAACTTACCCTTCAAGACCCCTAACCTAAAAAAACCTTCTATGTTCTTGATATAACCTAAAACCTATACCCCTAGACCTAGACCTCAACAGTTTTAGATCTGGCGGAGACCCTTCTTCTTCTCTTTGACATTTGAAGACTTAAGCTTCCTCTTGTGGCGACCCGACCCGTCGTCACGTGAGTTACCTCCCCGTTTCTCCCATATTGTGTTGCTCTATATTTCAATATCAGTATTTGAGTTGATCGGGTAGAATTGGATTGGTTCTAGTTGGAAATGAGGCACTTAGCCTCTTAGAAGGAAGCTTGTTTTGGAAAAGTCAACCGGAAGTTGACTATATAGTTAGAGGTCTCGGATGTGAATTCTGGTGATTCGGTTAGCTTCGGGGGATAATTTGTGACTTAGGAGTGCGATCTGAATTGAATTTGGAGGTCCAGTGTAGAATTAGGCTTGAATTGGCGAAGGTTGAATTTTGGCGAATTCCGGTTGGTAGGTGAGATTTTGATCCGGAGATCGGAATGGAATTTCGAGAGTTGCAGTAGCTTCGTTAGGTGATTTTGGATGTGCGGGTAAAATTTCAGGTCATTTGGACGTCGTTTGGTTGGGTTTCTGATTGAAAGTGCATTTCGGAAGTTTTGAAGAAACTTAGGCTTGAATTCGATGTGATTTAATGGTTTTAGCATTGTTTGACATGTTTGGAGGATTCGAACAAGTTTGAATAAGGTTTTAGGATGTGTTGGTGCTTTTGGTCAAGGTCCCGGGGGCTTCGGGGTGAATTTGAGTGGTTAAACGAGAATTTTTGAAGTTTGCTACAAGTTTGTAAATTGCTGTCATCTGGTATTTCCGCTTCTGCGGAAATGGACCGCAGAAGCGGTTCCGTAGAAGCGGGTTTGAGGGCGCATAAGCGATCTTGGTGCTTGAGTGGCGAGTTCCGCAAAAGCGGACCCTTTCCGCATCAGCGGTCTGCAGGAGCGTGTGTGTAACCGCAGAAGCGGTCTTGGGAATCCGCAGAAGCGGATAGTGAATTGCAAAAGCGGAAGCTGTGTAATTAATGAAAAACTGCATAAGCGGTCATTTGGCTGCAGAAGCGGTCCCGCATAAGCGGTAGCGGGACCGCAGAAGCGAAAAGGACTGTGCACAGAGGGGTTTAAAGGGTTTATTTCATCCGCGAGTTCCATCATTTTTCCTCCATTGTTGAGCAAGCTTGAGAGCTATTGACGGGATTTGTAGAGAGTTTTGACTGGGAATTCATCGGAGGTAAGTTCTATGGCCTAAAAACATCATTATATTGAAGAATCTACCTTTAATTCATGGAAAATTAGAGTAAAAATTGGAAGGACTAGGGTTTGGTTTTTGGAATGTAAATTTGGAATTGGAAGGAGCATTTGAACTCCAATTTTGATGAATTTGATATGTATAGACTCATGGCGAGACGAGGAATCCAATGTGTGAATTTCGTAATTTTTCGAGAAATGGGCCCGGGGCTCGGGTTTTGCCAACTTCGTGATTTAGTTAGTTTTCGAGTCTTTTCGATTGGGTTATGATTCATTAGCCTATTTTGACATATTCCTTGTGGTTTTGGTCAGATTTGCCGCGTGAGGGGATAGATTCGAGGGGAAAAGGCTTAACGAGCTAGACTCTTGGCCGGCTAGAGGTGAGTAATGACTTTAAATGATGTCCTGAGGGCTTGATACCCCGGACTTGCACAACTTGGTGCTGTGTTGAGAGGAGACACGCGTTCAATGACGAGCGCGAGATCATTTACTATTGAGGACTGTGACTTGGCCCAGTCCGAATGATATTTTTACCGCGTATTAGCTATGACTTGTTGTTTTTCACTATGAGTTGGGCTTATTGCCATGTTTGGGGCTTATTGCCGACTGTATGAACTCCTTATGAACTATCATCACTGTTCTCCTCACCATTTGAAATATCATTTGAACTCAGTTCATTTGAATTACACTGTTTCATGAACTCAGCTATATTTTTACTCAACTTTGAGTTTTAACTGATATTTGAACTATTGTTTAAGCTGAGCATATTCCTTTTCGCTGACGCCCAAGGGGCTTATGATTATTTTGGACTGATTGAGGCCGAGGGCCATGATTGAGGATCTGATGAGTGATGCGAGGAGGCTTTCAGGCCTCGAGTGATTGGTGAGGAGGCTTTCAGGTCTCGAGTGTATTATGAGCAGGCTTTCAGGCCTCGCGTTGATATTGTTCAGGCTTTCAGGCCTTACTGATAGCGCTTGGGCTGTAGGAGCCCCTCCGGAGTCTGCACACCCACAGTGAGCGCGGGTACCCATATGAGTGAGAGTGAGCCCGAGGGGCTGATGTTGTACTGTGTGATTGATACGGGGCCCGCGGGGCTGATACTATACTGAGAGTTTGATAGGTGCCTGAGGGGCATGTTCCTGAGTATCTCTTATTGATTGGGAATAATTATTTTTCACTGTTTTCAAAGAGTTTCTTACTGTATTTCACTGGTTTCTACTGTTTACCTAATTTTACTGCTTGAGATAGCATAAATTGTGCCTTTGTGAGATTTCTATGTTCTCAGATATTATTTATTTTTATTACTCACTGGTTCAGAGTACTCACATTACTCCCTGCACCGTGTGTGCAGATACAGGTATAGCAGAGTTCGTTCCTGAGCATTGATTTCCATCCAGACCAGGCGGACCCGGAGAGACGAGGTAGCGTCAGCGTCCACAGCCCCATTTCTTCCTTATATTTTCTTGTATTACATCTATCTCGGACTTTGTTCATAGATACAGTCCTGTAGTAGTTATTAAAAGTCTGTAGTAGCTCATGACTTGTGACACCCCGATTACGGGATGGATTTGGGTTGGCTTTCTTGTTATCGCGGTTATGTCCGTATTGCTGGGTATGATATTCATACCTTAAGCTTATTTATGATTAATAATTGTCAAATATTTGAGGAGTTAAATGTTCTGTTGGCTGGCCTCGTCTTCTGAGAGGCGCCATCACGACCAGGTGGGTTTGGGTTGTGACAAGTTGGTATCAGAGCCTAGGTTACTAGGTCTCACGAGTCATGAGCAGATTTAGTAGAGTCTCGCGGATCGGTATGGAGACGTCTTTATTTATCCTCGAGAGGCTGCAGAACCCTTAGGAAAACTTTACATTCTTGAAATTCTTGTCGTGCGACTTTGTTGATCCGAGAACTAAACTTCTGTGTTCTGTTCTCTCGCAGATGGCGAGGACTCGCGCTACAGGACGAGGCGGTTGACCACCAGTACCACCTACTAAGGGCACTGGAGGCCAGGGATGCGGTCGTGGTCGTGGTAGGGGCAGAGCCACGAGGGCAGCACCTGTTGCTCCACCAGTTGCCCCGGCTCAGGAGCAGGCCCCGCCTGCAGACATTCCAGCAGCACCTGTTCAGGCACCGGCGGTGCCCATTGTGATACCGGGTCTCCAGGAGACATTGGCTCAGATTCTATCAGTTTGCACTGGCCTAGCCTAGGTAGTTTCAGCCACTGCTACAGCAGCTATTTCTCCGGTAGGGGGAGGCAGTCAGACCCCCGCTGCTCGCACACCCGAGCAGGTGATGCAGGGTTTACAGACACCGGGAGCAGCTCCAGCTCAGTCGGTTGTACCAGTTCAGGATTTTGTGGTTCCAGCTATGCCAGACGGTGAGCAGCGTCGTCTCGAGAGGTTTAGTAGGCTTCAACCTCCAGTTTTCAGTGGTGCTCAGGGTGAGGATGCCTAGGGATTTCTTGACAAGTGTCAGCATATGCTTCGGACAACAGGGATTTTGGAGTCCAACGGAGCAGCATTCACCGCATTTCAGTTCACTAGGGCTGCCTTCACATGGTGGGAGGCATATGAGCGGCGTAGGCCGGAAGGTGCAATGCCTTTGTCATGGCAGGAGTTCTCCACTATCTTTTTGGAGAAGTAGGTACCACAGTATCAGAGGGAGGAGCTGCGTAGGCAGTTCGAGTGGCTTCGACAGGGAGACATGACTGTGACCCAGTATGAGGCGAGATTTTCTGAGTTAGCCCGCCATGTCTCCTGGATAGTTCCGACCGACAGAGAGAGGATCAAGAGGTTTGTAGATGGACTTAACTATCACCTTCGTGTTCTGATGACTCAAGAGAGAGTTCTGGGTATTTCCTTTGAGGATGCAGTTGATATTGCTCGTGATATTGAGTTGGCTCACTGTCAAGACAGAGAGGAGAGGGAGGCCAAGAGGCCTTGAGGTTCTTGTAGCTTCAGTGGTGCCCCGTCTAGGGGTCAGTTTCAGCAGAGCAGAGGTCGTTCATTCGGGCCACCTCAGTCAGCTCGCTCTGAGTATCGTGGGTCATCTTCCGGTCGAGATTAGCAGGGTTATCAGCAGGGCCAGTCATCCCTCAGCGCACTTCCAGCTCAGGGTTCGTCATGAGCTCCATTTGTTCAGGGTTCCTCCAGGCTGAGTGCGTCAGCCAGTCACTCTGGTGCACGGGGCTCCCTTCAGTCCCATTCTCCAGTACCCAGGAGCTGTTTTGAGTGCGGGGAGTTTGGGCACTTGTAGAGGCAGTGTCCCCGGCTTCGTGGTAGTCAGTCGCAGCAGAGGGGTCAGCCCTCATCGTCTGGCCAATCTTCTTCAGCACCCGCCCCGCCAGCTAGGGGTGAGGGTCAGGCAGCTAGGGGCCACCCCAGAGGGGGAGGCCGGTCAGGTAGTGGTCAGGCTCGATTCTATGCTCTTCAGGGCCGGTCAGATGCTATTGCTTCGGATGCTGTTATCACATGTATTATTTCAGTCTGCCACAAGGATGACTCAGTTTTATTTGATCTCGGTTCTACCTATTCCTATGTGTCTTCTTATTTTGCTCACCATTTGGGTACGACCCGGGGTGCCTTACTTTGCCTATTCATGTATCCACCCCGGTGGGTGATACTATTGTGGTAGACCATGTATGTCGGTCGTGCTTAGTGACTATTGGGGGTCTGGAGACCCGAGTTGATTTGTTGCTGTTGAGCATGGTATATTTTGATATTATTCTGGGCATGGATTGGTTATCTCCGTGCCATGCTATTCTAGACTGTCATGCCAAGATAGTCACCTTGGCCATGCCGAGTGTCCCGAGGATTGAGTGGAGTGGTATGAGTGACTGTGTTCCCAGTAGAGTGGTTTCCTTCCTAAAGGCCCAGCGGATGGTTGGGAAAGGTTGTCTATCGTATTTGGCTTTTGTGAGAGATGTTGGAGCTGAGGCTCCTAGTCTTGATTCTATCCCCGTTGTGAGGGATTTTCCAGATGTGTTTCCAGCAGACCTACCGGGCATGCCACCGGACAGGGACATTGATTTCAGTATTGATCTGGTGCCGGGCACTCAGCCCATCTCTATTCCTCCCTATCGTATGGCACCAGCAGAGTTAAAGAAACTGAAGGAGCAGCTTCAGGAACTCCTAGATAAGGGGTTTATTTGTCCGAGTGTGTCACCGTGGAGTGCACCGGTCTTATTTGTGAAGAAGAAAGATGGCACAATGAGAATGTGCATTGACTACAGGTAGTTGAACAAGGTAACAATGAAGAACAAGTATCCACTACCGCGCATTGATGATTTGTTTGATCAGCTCCAGGGGGCAAGGGTATTCTCTAAGATTGATCTCCGTTCAGGCTATCACCAGCTGAAGATTAAGGATTCTGACATTATGAAAACGACTTTTAGGACGAGATATGGGCACTATGAGTTTTTGGTTATGTCCTTTGGGCTGACTAATGCCCAGCCGCATTCATGCACTTGATGAACAGTGTATTTCGGCCGTATCTGGATTCATTTGTGATTGTTTTTATTGATGATATATTGGTGTACTCGCGTAGCCAGGAGGAGCACGCTCAGCACCTAAGAGTGGTATTACAGAGATTGAGGGAGGAGAAGCTTTATGCAAAGTTCTCCAAGTGTGAGCTTTGGCTTGGGTCAGTGGCTTTCCTAGGGCACGTGGTGTCCAGTGATGGTATTCAGGTTGATTGGAAGAAGATAGAGGCGGTGCAGAGTTGGCCTAGACCAACCTCAGCCACGGAGATTCTTAGTTTCCTTGGGTTGGCAGGGTATTATCACCGGTTTGTTCAGGGATTTTCTTCTATTGCATCGTCCTTGACCAAGTTGACTCAGAAGGGTGCTCCATTTGTGAGGTCTGAGGAGTGCGAGGAGAGCTTTTAGAAGCTCAAGACAGCTTTGACCACGGCTCCAGTGTTAGTTCTGCCATCAGCTTCAGGTTCTTATACCGTGTATTGTGACGCTTCGAGAGTTGGGATCGGATGTGTATTGATGCAGGAGGGTAGAGTTATTGTGTATGCTTCTCGTCAGTTGAAGCCTCATGAGAAGAACTACCCTGTTCATGATTTGGATTTGGCCGCCATAGTCCATGCTTTGAAGATTTGGAGGCACTACTTATATGGCGTATCTTGTGAGGTGTATACCGATCATCGCAGTCTTCAACATTTGTTCAAATAAAAGGATCTTAATCTGAGGCAGCGGAGATGGCTTGAGTTACTCAAGGATTATGATATCACCATATTGTATCATCCGGGGAAGGCCAATGTAGTGTCCGATGCTTTGAGCCGGAAGGCGGTTAGTATGGCCAGTCTGGCGTATATTCCAGTTGGGGAGAGGCCCTTTGCAGTTGATGTCAGGCCTTGGCCAATCGGATGGTGAGGTTAGACATTTCAGAGCCTAGTCGGGTGTTGGCTTACGTTGTTTCTCGGTCTTCCTTGTATGACCGCATCAGAGAGCGCCAGTATGACGACCCACATTTGCTTGTCCTCAAGGACAGGATTCAGTATGATGATGCCAGGGATGTGACCATTGATGGTGATGGTGTGTTGAGGATGCAAGTCCGAATTTGCGTGCCTAATGTGGATGGGATTCGGGAGTTGATATTGGAGGAGGCCCACAGCTCGCGGTATTCTATTCATCCAGGTGCCACGAAGATGTATCGGGATTTGAGACAGCATTACTGGTGGAGGAGAATTAAGAAGGATATTGTGAGTTATGTAGCTCGGTGTCTCAACTGTCAGCAAGTTAAGTATGAGCATCAGAGGCCCGGTGGTGTACTTCAGCGCATGGATATTCCCGAGTGGAAGTGGGAAAGGATTACTATGGATTTTGTGAGTGGTATCCCTCGGACAGCGAGGAAGTTTGATTCGATTTGGGTGATTGTGGATTGGCTGACCAAGTCCGCGCACTTCATTCCGGTGTGTACTACCTATTCTTCGGAGCGGTTAGCAGAGATTTTTATCCGGGAGATTGTTCGATTGCATGGGGTCCCAGTTTCTATTATCTCGGATAGAGGTACTCAGTTTACTTCCCAGTTTTGGAGGACTTTTCAGCGGGAGTTGGGTACACAGGTAGAGTTGAGCACAATGTTTCATCCTCAGATGGACGGGCAATCCGAGTGTACTATTCAGATATTGGAGGACATGTTGTGAGCCTGTGTTATTGACTTTGGAGGTTCTTGGGCTGAGTTCTTGCCGCTTGCAGAGTTTGCTTACAACAACAGCTATCGGTCCAGCATTCAGATGGCACCGTATGAGACCTTATATGAGAGACGGTGTAGATCTCCGGTTGGTTGGTTTGAGCCCGGCGAGGCTAGGTTGTTGGGGACAGAGTTGGTCCAAGATGCCCTAGATAAGGTGAAAGTGATCCAGGAGAGACTTCGTACAGCTCAGTCACGTCAGAAGAGTTATGCGGACCGGAAGGTTCGAGATGTATGTTATATGGTGGGCGAGAAGGTCTTGTTGAAGGTTTCGCCTATGAAGGGCGTCGTGCGGTTTGGGAAGAAAGGGAATCTGAGTCTGAGGTTCATTGGGCCTTTTGAGGTTCTTAGGAGGATTGGGGAGGTGGCCTATATGCTTGCTTTGCCACCCAGCCTGTCGGGAGTCCACCCGGTATTTCATGTGTATATGCTCCGGAAGTATGTTGGGGACCCATCTCATGTGTTGGACTTCAGTACAGTGCAGTTGGAGGATGATTTGACCTATGATGTGGAGCCAGTGGCTATTTTGGGTCGTCAGGTTCGGAGATTGAGATCAAAGGATATAGTTTCAGTGAAGTTGCAGTAGAGAGGTCGGCCCATGGAAGAGGCTACTTCGGAGACCGAGCGGGAGATGCGGAGCAGATATCCTCATTTGTTTGAGAATCCAGGTATGTTTCTTGACCCGCTCGAGGACGGGCGTTTATTTTAGTTAGGGAGGATGTGATGACCCGACCCATCGTCACGTGAGTTACCGACCCATTTTCCCCATATTGTGTTGCTCTATGTTTCAATATCAGTATTTGAGTTGATCGGGTAGAATTGGATTGGTTCTAGTTGGAAATGAGGCACTTAGCCTCTTAGAAGGAAGTTTGTTTTGGAAAAGTCAACCAGAAGTTGACTATATAGTTAGAGAGCTCGGATGTGAATTCCGGTGATTCGGTTAGTTTCGGGGATGATTTTTGACTTAGGAGTACGATCGGAATTGAATTTGGAGGTCCAGTGTAGAATTAGGCTTGAATTGGCGAAGGTTGAATTTTGGCGAATTCCGGTTGGTAGGTGAGATTTTGATCCGGGGGTCGGAATGGAATTGTGAGAGTTGTAGTAGCTTCGTTAGGTGATTTTGGATGTGCGGGTAAAATTTCAGGTCATTTGGACGTCGTTTGGTTGGGTTTTTGATTGAAAGTGTATTTCGGAAGTTTTGAAGAAACTTAGGCTTGAATTCGATGTGATTTAATGGTTTTAGCGTTGTTTGACGTGTTTGGAGGATTCGAACAAGTTTGAATAAGGTTTTAGGATGTGTTGGTGCTTTTGGTCGAGGTCCCGGGGGCTTCGGGGTGAATTTGAGTGGTTAAACGAGAATTTTTGAAGTTTGCTACAGGTTTGTAAATTGCTGTCATCTGGTATTTCCGCTTCTGCGAAAATGGACCGCAGAAGCGGGTACGAGGGCGCAGAAGCGATCTTGGTGCTTGAGTGGCGAGTTCCGCAAAAGCGGACCCTTTCCGCATCAGCGGTCTGCAGGAGCGTGTGTGTAACCGCAGAAGCGGTCTTGGGAATCCGCAGAAGCGGATAGTGAATCGCAAAAGCGGAAGCTGTGTAATTAATGAAAAACTGCATAAGCGGTCATTTGGCTGCAGAAGCGGTCCCGCATAAGCGGTAGCGGGACCGCAGAAGCGAAAAGGACTATGCACAGAGTGGTTTAAAGGGTTTATTTCATCCGCGAGTTCCATCATTTTTCCTCCATTGTTGAGCAAGCTTGAGAGCTATTGACGGGATTTTTAGAGAGTTTTGACTGGGAATTCATCGGAGGTAAGTTCTATGGCCTAGAAACATCATTATATTGAAGAATCTACCTTTAATTCATGGAAAATTGGAGTAAAAATTGGAAGGACTAGGGCTTGGTTTTTGGAATGTAAATTTGGAATTCAAAGGAGCATTTGAACTCCGATTTTGATGAATTTGATATGTATAGACTCGTGGCGAGACGAGGAATCCGGTGATGTAAATTTCGTAATTTTTCGAGAAATGGGCCCGGGGCTCGGGTTTTGCCAACTTCGCGATTTTTGTTATTTTTCGAGTCTTTTCGATTGGGTTATGATTCATTAGCCTATTTTGACATATTCCATGGGGTTTTGCTCAGATTTGCCGTGCGAGGGGATCGATTCGAGGGGAAAAGGCTTGGAGAGCTAGACTCTTGGCCGGCTAGAGGTGAGTAATGACTTTAAATGATGTTCTGAGGGCTTGAGATCCCGGACTTGCATAACTTGGTGCTGTGTTGAGAGGAGACACGCGTTCAATGACGAGCACGAGGTCATTTACTATTGAGGACTGTGACTTGGCCTAGTCCGAATGATATTTTTACGCATATTAGCTATGAATTGTTGTTTTTCACTATGATTTGGGCTTATTGCCATGTTTGGGGCTTATTGCCGACTGTTTGAACTCCTTATGAACTATCATCACTGTTCTCCTCACTATTTGAAATATCATTTGAACTCAGTCCATTTGAATTACACTATTTCATGAACTCAACTATATTTTTACTTAACCATGAGTTTTAACTGATATTTGAACTATTGTTTGAGCTGAGCATTTTCCTTTTTGCTGATGCCCGAGGGGCTTATGATTATTTTGGACTGATTGAGGCCGGGGGCCATGATTGAGGATCTGATGAGTGATGCGAGGAGGCTTTCATGCCTCGAGTGATGTGAGGAGGCTTTCAGGCCTCGATTGATTGGTGAGGAGGCTTCCAGGCGTCGAGTGATGTGAGGGGGCTTTCAGGCCTCGAGTGATTGGTAAGGAGGCTTTCAGGCCTCGAGTGTATTATGAGCAGGCTTTCAGGCCTCGCATTGATATTGTTCAGGCTTTCAGGCCTTATTGATAGCGCTTGGGCTGTAGGAGCCCCCTGGAGTCTGCACACCCACAGTGAGCGCAGGTACCCATATGAGTGAGAGTGAGCCCGAGGGGCTGATGTTGTACTGTATGATTGATACGGAGCCCGCGTGGCTGATACTGTACTGAGAGTTTGATATGGTGCCCGAGGGGCAGGTTCCTGAGTATCTCTTATTGATTGGGAATAATTTTTTTTCACTGTTTTCAAAGAGTTTCTTACTGTATTTCACTGGTTTCTACTATTTACCTGATTTTACTACTTGAGATAGCATAAATTGTGCCTTTGTGGGATTTCTATGTTCTCAGATATTATTTATTTTTATTACTCACTGGTTCAGAGTACTCACATTACTCCCTGCACCGTGTGTGCAGATACAGGTATAGCAGAGTTCGTTCCTGAGCGCTGATTTTCATCCAGACCAGGCGGACCCGGAGAGACGAGGTAGCTGTCAGCGTCCACAGCCCCATTTCTTCCTTATCTTTTCTTATATTACATCTATATCGGACTTTGTTCTTAGATACAGTCCTGTATTAGTTATTAAACTCTGTAGTAGCTCATGACTTGTGACACCCCGATTGCGGGCTTGATTTGGGTTGGCTTTCTTGTTATCGCGGTTATGTCCGTATCGCTGGGTATGATATTTCTGCCTTAAGCTTATTTATGATTAATAATTGTCAAATATTTGAGGAGTTAAATATTCTGTTGGCTGGCCTCTTCTTCACGAGAGGCGCCATCATGACCAGGTGGGTTTGGGTCGTGACACCTCTCTAAAAAGAAAACACAAAAAAAAAAAGCTACCATCCCTAATCTCTCTTTTCAGCCGCAGAACACCAAAGAGCCCCTCTTCTTCTACCACCCGCAAAAAAAAAAAAACCTTATTCTCCGAAGCAATCTCTCAGCTCTCTTGTAAACTAGCCGACACTAGAAAAAATGAGATTAAAATCCATGGCCAGAAAAGGAGAAGGACCGGCAATCGAAATCAATCTCGGCACTACATACTCATGCGTCGGCGTATGGAAACACGACCGTTAAGAAATCATTTTCAATGATCAAGGTAACAGAACGACGCCGTCCTATGTTGGTTTCACTGATTCTGAACGTCTCATTGGTGATGTTGCCAAAAATCAAGTTGCATGAACCCTACCAACACTGTTTTTGAGGCTAAAAGGTTGATCGGTAGGAGGTTTAGTGATGCCGCTGTGCAAAGTGACATGAAGTTATGGCCATTCAAGGTCATTCCTAGTGTTGGTGATAAAACCATGATTGTTGTCAACTACAAGGGTGAGGAGATGCAGTTTGCTGCCGAGGAGATCTCATCTATGGTGCTCATAAAGATGAAAGAGATTGCTGAAGCGTTCCTTGGCACAACTATTAAGAATGCTGTGGTTACTATTCCGGCCTACTTCAATGACTCTCAACGTCAGGCCACCAAGGATGCTGGTGTTATTTCAGGATTGAATGTGATGCGTATTATCAATGAACCTACAGCAGCTGCCATTGCTTATGGTCTTGATAAGAAGGCAACAAACATTGGTGAGAGGAATGTGCTTATCTTTGATCTTGGTTGTGGTACATTTGATATCTCTCTTCTTACAATTGAGGAAGGTATATTTGAGGGTATATTTGAGGAGAGAGCTTGAGTACAATATGAATTACATAAATTCCCATATAGCAGTAGATACTCTTGGGTATTTCAAAAATGGGTTGAACTATTATAGCAGTAGAATGTTTGTTTATTTATCATCGTGATTATGTACACGTTCGCGTGACATGCTTACGATTTCTAAAATGAATATTCGTAGATTGCTTTAGGCACGTTTAATATATCCTCGTGATTGTGTATACGTTCACGTCCTTAATCGATTTAAAAAATAAAATTGGAGTATGTGTTCGCGCAACTTCGACCAAACATTCTTAATATTAATAAAGCGTTATTAATTGTGGACACGTTCGCGTGACCTGATGTTTGACGCGCCAAACAAATGGATACACATGCGCATGACCTATTTTAAGATAATTTCTTAATTAAAAGAGGCAAATTCATACAGGCTCTAAAATGAGTAATAGACAAATTGATTAAGCCAAGTATGATCAAAGCGACCATGCTAAAATTACATAACCCGGGAATGCTTAATACCTTCTCCCGGGTTAATAGAATTTCTTACCCGAATTTCTATGTTCCCAGACCATAAATAGAGTCATCTTCCTCGATTTGGGATTTTAAATCAATAACTTGGGACAACATAAATTATCCCAAATGGCGACTCTAAATTTAATATAAATAATTTCGTTTCGACTGTCACTTAAATTAGAAAAACTCCGCTATATACCCTTCTGGGATACTAAAAGGAGGTGTGACAAACACCACCTCAAAACAACCAGATTGATCCCGCCTCCGCCATCCCCCTACGGCCCTACTCCAGAACAACAAGATCGATCCATCTTCTCCAGCAACCCTAGAACACACAGTGACAGTCGCACCCGACCTCGACACCAAACGACCATAGCCACCACCAGCCCTCAACTAGTGACTTTTCTTCTTCTTCAACCCGTTTCCACCTCCCCATTTTGAACCTAGACCAGACGCTCACCCCCTAACACACTGTCGAGCTCCTTCACCACCACAAACAAGAAACTCACACATACATACAAGAACAGAAATAGCAGAACCAAGAAGCGAACCTAATTACCTACGCCCAAAAGCTAGCCGCATCAGAAGCTAAGAGCCGAACACACTCAAAGAAGGAACGGATAGAAGCAACTGGGAACAGAATTCTGCCATTCTAAAACTTCAATTGAGATTTGTTTCCAAAACGTTGTTGAGGTCAAAAATTTGTCGCTGCTAATTGTTGAACTTGTTGCTGAGCTCCATCCGATCCTGTTTTTAGCTTATATTTGGCTTTTTCCTAGTGTCTTCTTGTTTTGAATAGACTTAAATCGTCCGTTTCAGTTAAAAATCTTTTGTTCCTTGGGTCATGCTTCTGCTCGAGGTCGTTGGTGTCGGGTCCGTCGAGTTGTTCGTTGATACGCCATTCAAGGTATCCGTTTGCAATTTTCTGTCCAATTGAAGGTTCGTATTTGAGTCAAGTTGTATTGATGTCCAATTTAGTCACTGCATATGTTGCCAAGCTACTTAATGGGAGCCCTACTTTAAGGTCCATTTCTTGACATTGCTTCATTATATTATTGACTTTATATGCTTATTGATTATTAAAGGATTGGTTATATGAGCTGGTTGTTTATTTTGCATGATTAGGTGCTATGTATGCTCAATGTGTTAGATCTATTATGTTTAAACTAAATGTTTGGTTTGTCTTCTTTGTTTTGGTTGGTTTTGTTTTCTACTGATTTCTCCCTTATCATAGCTTGTTTAGTTTTAAATCACAATTCAAAAGTACAGTGTTGTGTTTGGGATATGAAAGAAAAGATTGGAATATGGCTATGGGATTTGGATAAAAACTGAAAAGAAAAATGAGTCATCAACACTTGTTTGGTTCTGTTTCGTTGATTTTATTTCATGTTCAATTTACTAGGAGCATGAATACAATGTCGTAATAAAGAATGAGTAACATGTTTTAGGCTGACCATACCCGTGTAGACGAACCTTTAGGCGCGTTTTGAATTTGTTATCAATTGTGTACACGTTCGCGTGACACGAGTACGTTTTTAAAAATGAATATTCATAGTTTTCTTTAGGTGCAACTTAATCTATCATCGTGGTTGTGTACACATTCGTGTGACACAATTATGATTCTAAAAATAAATAAAGGTATGCGTTCACGCAACTTCGGCAAAATTTTCTTAATAATAATAAAGCATGATTAATTGTGGACATGTATGCTTGACATGATTCTTGACGCACCAAAAGAAATGAGTACACGTACGCGTGACTCATTTTAGGTTAATTTCTTAATTAAAAGCGGTAAAAAGGAAAATGTTCATAGGGTCTAAAGTACAAATTAAATAATTTATTTAAGCCAAGTATGATTAAAGCGACCGTGCTAAAACTACGGAACCCAAAAATGCCTAACACCTTCTCCAAGGTTAACATAATTCCTTACCCAGATTTCTGTGTTCATAGACTATAAAACAAAGTCAAACTTCGTCGATTCGGGATTTTGAACCAGTGACTTGGGACACCATAAATTATCTCAGGTGGCGACTCTGAATTTGAATAAATAATTCCGTTTTGATTATTGTCACTTTAATTGGAAAAACTCCCCTATATGCCCTTTCGGGTAGAAAAAGGGGGTGTGACAGTGTGTGCCTTATTGTCGCCAAATTATCTGCAACTCTGTTAGCTTCCATGTAGCAATGTTGCATTGTTATATTCCCTTCAATTAAAATTCTCTTAATCTCTTCTACAATTTGTATAATTCTCCATAGTGTTGTTGCTCCCTCATTCGCGCATGATATTATTAGTTTCAAGTATGCCTTTGCTATGATGGCGTGTAACCCACTTTGCCAGCATTGTTGCGGTCCATAGAGAATAACCTTACTTTCTGCCAAGTTTCTAGTGCCTGGTCCAATGTATGTAACATAAGCTAGTATAAATTTTCCATTGTTATCTCTAATTACTCCTCCGTTCCATAAGTTACCATCAATGCAACTACCATCACTGTTAAGTTTGATAGCCAATACCAGAGGTTTTTTCCATCTAATCAATCTGTATGCCCTGCTATTAATAGGTTGATCAATCACTTTTTGCAGCTGGACCCAAGAGGATTGCAGCTTTATTCTTCCAAATTTTTGTTTGATCAGTTCATAGATAGTGTAAGATATTAAACGCTCCGATCTATGAGTCGAGGGAATTTCATTTCCATACATGCACGCACATCTCGCTCTCCATAATTCCCATATTATCAAGGCTGGTAGGACATTAATTATGAAGTTGCCACTATAAGGTTCTATGATTCCACCATTTGGCTACTAGTAGACCTAGATGCCCATCCCTTACTTTTATACTAAAAGGACCTGCAAACCTTGTCCAAATTTCTTGAGCCAAATTACCTTAATAAAATAAGTGGTACACTATCTCTATTCCATTTGATGGAAGTTGACAACAATAACATCTAGCTTGGATGTTGTAACCAAATCTTGCTACCTTCTCATCTGTTAGAGCTCTATCATTTAAGGCCCTCCAGGTCACGAAGGTCATTTTACAAGGTAAATGCTTGTTTCATATTCTATTGTTCACTATTCCTTGAGTTTTCTTTTGTTTGAGGCTTTCCTATGCAGAGGAGACCGAGAAGCTCCCAGTTGAGCTTGCTAACCATATCACTCTATCTGGCAGGTCTGGGTAAAGCCTGATTTTGTGTTGGTCCACTATATTCTTGACTGAGTTTGGTATGTCTTCAATTATTGCATCATACTTCCAATTGCCTCCTTCGGAGACATCTTTTAATTGGACATTTTAGGTTTCATTCCTGATGGCAAGAGTTGTACAAAGGACCTTGTTTTGACCAATTATCATACCAAAAAGAGATATTTCCTCCTCCAGGTAACCATTCAATGTTCTGTTCCACCTTCTTCCCAACTACACACAAAGCCTTTCAACCGTGTGATTGCCCTGATCTTCTTTGAGAAACTAAAGGGTGTGTCCTTTTACAGTATTTAGCTATCATAAAATCTTTCCACAGAGAGTCCCCAGTTCTTAGATTCCACCATTCTTTGGTTGTGAGATGAGTCATTTATATCTTTCAATCTTCTGAATTGGATGCCTCTTTCTTTATAGAGATAACACAGAGATTTCTGTCAGAACCTCTCCAAAAGAAGTTTACTAGAATTCTCTCTATTTGCATGAAGACCCCTTTTACTGGATTTACTGTTGCTAAAAGATGCATAGGCATAGATTGTACTGAGTTTGCCACCCTTTCACTTGACTTGTCACCTTATCCATTATTTCAGAATAATATGTGATTTTTTGTCTACCTGTAATTAATAGTCAACCCAGGTACTTTGTGGGAAATTCCTTATGTTATATTTCCCGTGATACTCTTTACTCTAGTTATAGAATTTAAGGAGGGATCGGTCTTTAGCAGGAAACAACATTTACTTTTCTTTATTTTTTGTCCAAAAATGTTCTCATACGCGGTTAAAACATTTATAACCAGCTCCAAGGTTCTTCTGCGCCCGCTAGTAAATAAAATAATATCATCCGCAAAGGCTAAGTGGTTCACCAGTGGCCCATGTCTTCCAATATAGAAACTGAGTACCTCCGCCAATTTTGAAGGTTATTCAACATCACTGAAAGAAGCTCTGCACTCAATTCAAATAGTGAAGGTAAGACATTGTCACCTTGCCGCAGTCCATTATGTGATTTAAAGAACCCAAATCTTTGACCATTAACTACCAGAGAGTACTAGTTGCTTGAAATGTGTGTATGCATTATCTCCACCCATTTGCTTGAGGACCCCAATTTCTTCATTAGACTACACAGGTAAGACCATTTGACCCTGTTGTAAGCCTTTGCCATGCCAAGTTTTAGTACTACATTCCCTCATTTCTTTGGTCTAGATATATCCCTGATGATCTCTTGTGCTAGTAGTATATTTTCAGAAATCAATCTCCCTCTACTGAATCCTAACTAATTATTGGAGATATGTTTGGTAATATTCATGTCATTCGAGCATTTAACATCTTTGCAAATATCTTACTCGAAACATTGCACAGGCTAATTGGCCTAAGTTATGATAGTTTCTGGGGTAACTTCACCTTTAGAATCATTGCTAGGCAAGTGTGAGTAAAGAATCCCGGGATAGAGGACCCTTGAAAGAAGTACACCACTGTATTGTATACATCTTCCGCAATAACTTTCCAACATTTAATAGAAAATGGCATTTAATCCACCCGGGCCTGGGGCACTTTCTGTACTAATGGAGAAGATACAATTTTTGACCTCCTCCAGTGTTGGAATTGCTGTCAGCATTTCATTGTCCTTCCCTATGATGTTTGGTGTTAAACAATCCAACACAGACATATCATCTGATGCTTCATTGTGGTTAAATATTCCTTGAAAATGTTATATTGTTGTTGTGGCAATATCTTGTTCACATATTCTTAATTCTCCATTATCATCCTGAATTCTTTGAATGCTGAGGCATTTCCTTCTTCCTTTTTATCACACCACGAAAGTATGTAGTATTCTTATATTCATCCTTCAACCAATTTGCTTTCGGCTTTTATCTTAGGACTACATCCTGAAGTTTTAAGTACTGATAGTAGTTTGCTTTCAATTTATTTAGGTCTGACCTTATCTCAACTTTGTTATTTAATGTCAGTTCTTCCTCCAGATTCGCAATTTCCTTTTCTAGTTTCTTAGGCTCCTCATATATAGCTCTAAATGCTTCCTTGGACCAACAACTCAATCTATGACAACCCTTCTTTAATTTCGATGAAGGATCCACATAGGGTTACCTCTTATATGTTCAAGCCATACTTCTTGGACTACTTTGGTGAAATCTTCATGCTCTGCATAAAAATCCAGGAATTTGAGGTATCGGGTCCAATAGTATCTAATGTCTTCATGTTGATTAGTAGAGGTACATAGTCTGAACAAACTCTTACTAGATGTGTGAATAATATTTCATTTAGTGTATCTGCCCACCTTGAGTTTATAAGAAGTATGTCTAGTCTTTTCCATATTGTTTTGGTTTGTCCCCTTTTATCACACCAAGTGTATTGAGCACCATAAAAATCTGCATCCTACAAACCACAAGCATACATATAGTTCATGAAATCGATGCTTTTGCTTAGGCTATATAGTCTTCCCCCAAACTTTTCTTCTGCAGTGAGAATTACATTAAAGTCACCTACAACAGCCCATGGCCCTTGTATGTTGGATTCCCAAGCTCTTAATTTATCCCACAATTTTCGTCTCTCAGGTGTGGTACATTTAACATACAGTACTATCATATAAACTGGCGTAGCTACTATTGTAAGAGTTATTTGACATGTCACCTGCTGATTTGAATCTTCTAATATATTCACTGATACATCTAATGACTAGAACAACCAGATTTTGTTATTGCAATTGACGTAACAGTGGTTTAAACCGAATTGTGGTTTGTAGTGTTCAATATTTGTAGACCTTACCATTGGTCATTGTAATGCAATAAAAGGTATTTTGTATTGTATTTGTAAAGTTTTAAGTCTTTCAAAAGCTTGTTGGGACTCCATGCCCCTAATGTTCCATGAAATTGTGTTAACCAATGGAAATATTAGGGGTAAGGTCCTTTAGTTCCGCCTTGTAGCTTTTGGTGATGGTCCTCTCATTTCACCCTGTTGGCTATGATAACCCCTGGGGGAGAGGTTATTGAATTGTGAATTTTTTCCTTTTACTCCAGTTCCTACTGTCTCTTCATTATGAAAATTCAACATTCGCTGAAGTCTTCGTGCATTCTCATAATCTGTCCTGATTTCCTTTTTCTCTTCGGTTAGGTTAACCATTTCAGTGTCTTGTGTTTCTGGGACCTTCTCGTGGTATGTATTTTATGTGCCTTGCAACACTTTCATGTGTGAAAGAGACTCCCCTGAGATTTGGATTGGGCATTTTCCTGGGGTAAGTTGCTGCACTTCAATTGCCAAAGCCATATTTAGTCCAGCCTCTCCCTTCTCCCCTTGCACTTCCACTGTTCTTAAGTTTAGGGTGAAATTGGTCACCACAGTTTAATTCTGCACTAATTCAAGCTCTGGTATGTCTTTTTGAGGAGGGATCTTGGATCGGAACCTCTTCTTCTTACTTGTAGCGATTTTCACTTAATCCTCCTTGACATTGATCAGTCTTTGGTCTGCACTAAGGGCCTGATTTTCAGGTTGATCAGGTACTTGTGTAGCCTTTTTCTTTGTCTTTTTCCCTTTCATAGTTACTCTAATCTTGCTCCTATTCTTTTTCCTTTCCTCGCCTTTTTTTCTCGTTGTTGCTCGTCACTCTGTTGTGCCTCAGATGTTTTCTGGTTTTCTCTAAGGTTTTTCTATACATCCATTATTTCTGAATGAACATTGATTTTAGTAAGGCTCTTTTCTGTTAGCTATTCATCTATCATATTGACCTTGGCCATTGAACCTAATGGATTGGTCTTCTCAGTGCTCCCGTTATTTAGCTCCCCATTCCTGGTATTTTCTTTAGTCTTTTTCCAGCTGTTCTTTGAGTTCTTTACTTTAGTCCATCCACCCTTATCCTCATCCATAATATTCGCCCATTGGCTGTTGCATCCTACAAATCGCGTCTGAATGACCCTGAATTCGAAGTGGAAGCAAAACTCTAGAATATTCTCATACTCGATTTGTTGATTGAATATGTCTAGTTCATCGTTACCATCCACAAGCACCACTTCTATGTCCTTCAAATTTGGTTTTATAAGTCAATCTGCACTCGAGTTTTCGCTGTAGTTGGCCTTGTTCTTTCCACCAAAGCTTTGTCTAGAGCTATTAAGGGACCAATGGGCTCTTGAATTCTTTCCATTGCTGCCCAATTATGGTAATGCCATGATAATTCGGGGAGCGTCACCTAAACCGGAGACAAGGTTGACTCAATATCCGCTTTGAAGTTCCTGGTCCATCATTGAATTCTCATGGTGGTGCCACAAATCTGTATTGGACGTCTAACATAGTGTTGCGTTTTTATTAAGGGGTGTGAATGAGAAATGGAAGAGGCACCTTTTAGATTGCACCTCTCCATATCACCATTCCTTTGTCTATAAATTTAGAGGCTTGGCTTCATTTTTTAGACATCAAATCAGACATGTAAAATTTGAAATCTTCTCCCCTCTCTTCTACATTGTTGCATTATTTTCTAAATAAACATAAGTGTCAAGTGTGATTTGCTCCGTTTGTTGAGTTCGCTGAAGTTCTGTGATTTGAAGTGCTACTATCACATAATAGTTATTCCGTTCTATCCTGGGAGGAATTAATCCGTATACCTTGGGCAACAGTGAGGGGATTAAGTTCCTTAAGGACACACTGTGCATTCAGTGGGCTCGGAATTATTTTACATTTTGTTTATTGAACTAACGTTTATTTATTTTTTCTGATGTTGAACACAGTAATACCAACAATCTTAAGGAATTTATTATTTATTTTCTGTGTTTATCGTTGCAAAAATGGCGTCTTTTCAATTAGCCTGCGACAATTTTCAAAGATGTACTCGATGCGAGTTGTTGGAGGAAAGCCAATATCAAACGCCTTTCTATTGAGACAAGGGAAGTTCACGACGGTGATTCACAAATCAAGTGTGTGTCTCTGAGGGTCAAAGATGTAGTTGTCACTTGACTTGAACAAGAAATAAGAAATTACAGAAGCACATATGGTTGGCTAATTATAAAATGCAAAACATATGACGTGAATCATTTGTGACAAGTAATGGCCGGAAATGTCACATTTTAATCACTGTAAAGGAAAATAGTGAAGGCAACGATTTAAGAAGAAACTGATAATATATCAGGTTTTACTTTCTTTACTCTATTTATTTTTAACTTTCTACCCTTAGTGATTTAAGATATTTTGCTTCTATAAATATTGGGGTAGATATTTATTATGTGATGGTCTCATATTTTATATTTAGAATATATGCATGAGTAGGAATAATATGTATTTATGGTAATTTGTTATTCCTTTAACTATATGAAAAACTATGAGTAGTTGATATAGAACTTGATAACATGCATAAATATAAGTGGATGGTTATTTTCAAGGTTTGTAAGATGTGAGTTAGACTTACATTTGAAAGTATTTTTGAGATCATAAATATAATATATGTAAAGATGAACATATATGTGTTTGATTAGAGGAACAATCAATGTTCGTAGGTGTATATTGTTCTACTAAGTATAAAATGGTGTGACTGTTGGTTGTTGTGGTCAATCTGTTGCACTGTAGAGTACAAAATAAGGTAGTTAAGTATGAACCCAATGTGAGGCGGAATTGCAGCGTTAATTGAATGTGAATACAAAAAGAGGCACTGTGTTCCATGAATATGGTAAGGCAAAATGAGTTATGCCTTTTATCATATGTTTTCAGTTAAGGCATAATTTCCATCTCAATAAGTGTAATGATCATGATAGCAGCCTTATGTTAAAATGATTGGAATTCTTGATCATATTTACGTATGGAGATTGGAATCAACGAAACAGAGAATGAGCCAAGGGATGTGATCAACCGTTGCGGATGTCAACAAATGGCGTCGTGTTTTATCCCGACAAAGATTATTTGGTGACCTTGTTTCCATTCTATAGTACGTTTTGAATAATCATTGTAATTTTTTACTCCTGTTTCGAGATTAAAATTCGCATGATTTTCTACTCGTTCATTGAGATTAAAGTCTTTGTGACTTTCTACTCATTTGATGGAGTAAAGTAGAGACTACGACTTTCTACTTGTTTTGGAGATTAAACTCTTAGTGATTTTGTACTCCAATTTATTATTCGGTTTGAAGATGAAAAACTTCATCGTTTATTAAATTTAATTGTGTCACATATTACTTGGTTTGAAGATTAAAAACTTCACCGTTTATTAGATCCGATATCAGATATTATTCGGTTAGAAGATTAAAAACTTCACCGTTTATTAATTCTGAATGTGTCAGATTGGTTTGAAGATTAAAAACTTCACCGTTTATTAATTCTGGCTCTATTGTGACACAAACACGAGTTCATGTGGTTGGCTCCACAAAGTAATAGGGGCGATGAATGTAAATCTCCTTTTGAAGAAATATGATGTTATTCATCAAACAACGACCACATACATGCCCCAATCGAATGAGGTTGTGGGGCAAACTATTATTACAGTTAACCGAATACTCATTCGCGTTCCCCATAGCAAGACGCAATCCATTCCATATTAAAAATTGAAAGGAAGAAAACGCAACTTGAAATACTTTTAAGCGTGGGGGTTATTTGGGTAAAGTGAAAGTTCTTAAACCCAAAAGGATAAAAAAATCAGATCGAAAATTATTGATTCCATTTTCATAAGATATGCAAAAAATAGTAAGGCATATCGTTTTCTGCTTCATAAATCAGAAAATCCCGATATTCATATTAATACTGTAATCGAATCAGATAATGCTAAATTCTTAGAGAATATTTATCCGTATAAAAAGGAATGTGAGTTGTCTAGTGAAATATCTAAGCGACCTCGGGAAGAAGCAAAGGAAAGTATACATAATGAGATGAATCCAAGACGTCAAAGGACAACTGCTTTCATTTGATCATATTTTCTGACATTCTTGTTAAAAAAATGAGCTTCAAACTTTGGAAGAAGTTATGTCTTCCTCGGAAAGAAGTTGTCAATAGTAAGATAGAATCCATATTAAATAAACATACTTGGGAAAATGATTGATCTTCCTCCAGGAAATAAACCTTTGGATTCTAAGTGGATTTTCAAAAGGAAAATAAAAGTTGATGGTATTATTGACAAATATAAGGCAAGATTGATTAAGGATTAAGACAATGAGAAGGTCTTGATTACTTTGACACATGATTACCATAATGAGAATTACATCTATTCGGATGGTAATAGCGTTAGCCACCATGTATGGCCTTGAAATCCATCAGATAGACGTAAAAGACAACCTTCTTAAATAGAGATTTGGAGAAAGATATTTATATGGAACAACCTGAAGGGTTCGTGGTTCCTGGAAAAGAAAAGATGTGTCGACTTGTTAAGTCACTTTACAAACTAAGACAGGCACCCAAACAATGACATGCGAGATTTGGCCAAATAATATTGTCAAATGGTTTAAAAAATTAATGAGTGTAAATAAATGTGTTTACGTTAAGAATACTTCAAATCATATAGTCATTATTTAATTATATGTAGATGATATGTTGATGAAATATTTAAAATATGGGGGCTTTTATCTTATGCATTACAAAAGTCAATGTTAGACGTACTGTCTAAATGATATAATTTTTGAAACCCATTGATATAGTAGTTGGTAAATTCATCAGTTGTTTCATCTTAATGAAGACTAGTTTATGAAACTACTAATTCGGAAGTTGGTCACATGCCTTTATCGAAAGATCATTTTCTTTAATGAAAATTTATATTGTTTAATTCTTTTATGAAATGATGTCACTTTTAAGATTGTGACTTTTCATAGAAAGATACGTCTGTACGTTTTAGTATGTGTCACACCTCCTTTTTCCGCTACTACACCCCCGAAAAGGTATAATAAAGGGAATTTTTCCAATTAAAGGACAACCGAAACGGAATTTATTATTAAGAGTTGGAGTCGCCACTTGAGAGACTTATGTTGTCCCAAGTCACCGGTTTGAATCCCGAATCGAGGAAAAATTTGACTCTGTATCACAGTCTACGAACCAGAAATCCGAATAAGGAATTCTGTTAACCCGGGAGAAGGTGTTAGGTATTCCCGAGTTCCGTGGTTCTAGCACGGTCGCTTAACTGTTATATTCGGCTTAATTATCTGATTTTAGTGCATGTTCAAACCTATGTGCATTTTTTACCTTTTAACCGCTTTTAATAATAAGAGTATTACACAACTAATTATTTGATTACACGTCGCCAATCGTGTCACGGGAACCGTACCCACGATTCACAACATGTTTATTTTATCAACAAGATTAAATTGTGGCCGGGTCACATAAATATACCGCCGGATTTCAGAAATTAAGCGTCACGACCACGTCACGGGAACCGTACCCGTAACTATGACAATTATTTAATTAACGCGCTTAAAGCAAACTATGTTCTATAATGAATATGTTCTTATTAATTCACACATAATCGCATGATATATGTCAACGAATCATTCGAGGTAAATTGGGAAAGTGTTTTAAAACTCATAGATACATTACTCAAGCTAACAGAATTCATTCCTCATATTTAGAGATAAATTAAACAATTAGCTGCATAAAGTAAGTCCAAACTTGTCTTGCACTAAATATAAGTTCACGAGAATTATTTTTAATATGTTCACGAGAGTCTGAAAACGTGAGAATAGCATTTAACTGACTATATATATCTTAAGTCATTTTGGCAAACTGAATTGGGAGATACCTAACAAAATATTAAACCTCAACCACAAACAAACTGAATATTCAAGATAACATATTTTTATTTTTTTTAAAAAAAAAAAAAACTCGATGAAGCATTCCTAAACATAGAAAATAATAGTTTTCATTCACCACCACAACCAAAATAAAACTAACGGATTCATGTTAAAAAATGCAACAACAGCAGCAATAGTAAAGATTTCATGTTAAATGCAATCTAAACCCAAACTCAATATCATATTTTATATCGCCAAATTAAAGAAGTAATAAGAGAATGAAGAGATGGACCTTTACTGCTGCTTATCTCTTAACGTGTATAACAAACGAAAATCTCTGATGCAACAATTCAATAACAAACTAAAGACCCGAACCTTGAACCGGAAACGGAACTTCGAACGGATCTCACACGGACAACCTCGTAACTTCGATACTTGCCTCCGAACAGATCTCACTAATGAGCTCCAAAAATGGACTCAACCTAACGAACTGGAATGCGACCAGCTGGGAACGAACTGCTGGACAGCAGCGTAAACAACCAGTTATGGTCGCGGGTGTGTGGGGGAAGACGAAGGGGTCGTTCGGACGTGAAAACAGCTGGTGGTCGACGAGCTGGGCGTTGGCCTGGTCGACGACTGTGTGTGTCGTTGGTAGTTGCTGCTGGTTCAGTCGACGGGAAGGGGTCGTCTGGTTGTTTCTGGGCGAAGGGAGATGAGGACGATGGCAGTTGGTCGTTGGGATGAGGGGTGGTTGCTTGGATACGGGACTGATGGAGGTGGGCGTTTGGTCAGTATCTTTGCGATGGGGGCTGGTCGTTTCGGCAGTTGTTGGTTGAGACGAAGAAGAAGAAGCCTGAACAGTGGTCTTCTCGTTTTTTTTCTTAAGGTCTCCCGTCTTTTTTTGTGTCTAAATGTCTAGGTCCTTTTTTAATCTGAAGAGTCTCCCTATTCCTTGCCAATTTGTACAGTCGCCTTAGCACAATCAGCTGTAAATTTTTGCTGCTTTTCCGTAATACCCGCTGCAATAACAAAAGCAGATACACCTTCCAGTTGTTTTCCTTCTTCTTCCTCCCGAAATGACCCCACAGAAAGAGCAATTGTAGGACTATCCTCCAATGCAAATTTTTCAAAAGCAACTTTATCATTATGGCCAGCATGATTGACAAACTTTTGCTCCATTTTTTCAGCCATTTCCTTGTTACCATGGCCCGCATTTTGACCAACTTTTGCTTTATAATTTCGGCCATCTCCTTTTCATTTTCCATAATTTGCTGAATGTTATCATGGCCCGCATGTTTGATATTCCCCTTTTCTCTTTAGGTTCGTGTCCCCTCCCCAAAGTGTGTGTCACCACGGTCTTGTGTTATGTGTAAGGTCTGGTGGGTTTGGATTGTTATGGGTTAGGTCCAAATTTTGGGCCTAAAAATGGGTTGTTTGGACCCGAATGTTATTCTTTCCCCTCAACCGAGAATAAGAACACGATCTTATTTAATTAATCATACGTAAGCGAAATAACTATTAAACTGAGAGTGATAATTAAAACAAAACTATTTTTTTTGGATATTTTCAAGATTAAAATAACTACAAAACACTAATAAAACTATTTTTTGTAATTTTCGTAATTATATAAAGATAAAAAAATAAGGAACTATTTTTTGTATTTTTTTCAAATTTATGAGAAATTCATAAACTAAAATTTATATATCTTTTTTTATTTTTTTTATTTTTGTAATGAAAATAAAGTGAAAGAGTCAAAATTAGCTGAGATAGCTATATTAGACCTAATACTAAACATTTACGCTAAAATATGTAAAATTTTTGGGGAGGGTCAAAAATCACACGTCTACAGCTGCCCCTCTTTGACTGGAAACCGAAAGAGTTTTCAGACAAAGAACGATTAGACAGGTGTTTTGACCCGANATATCCTTGGCTATAAAGGAATCAGGCCACGTGTAGTTCAGAAGTGAGTGAGATGACTGAGTATACCGAGGTGAAGAGCCGATCGAGGTTCTGTTCCGTCGAGGTTCCGGTCCGCGGTCCTGCTATTACATCAAAAATCAAAATATGAAAAGACTAACTAAGCCTATCAGCTACTAGTCACAAGATTCCTTTCTATGAGTCTTCTGAAACTTGATCTTGAGTTTTGGTTGGTGCTTCATGCGTACTCTGATCTAAATCTTGATGCTTGTTAGCTGCAGGTGTTGGTTCAATCTTTTCAGCTTTTCCAAAATCAAGACGGGACATGCAGTGCTTGTGACCTTGACCATGTCCCTAGATTTCATCAACTTCTACGTTTTGAATTCACTCATCATTTTTTTTATTGTGACTAACTTCTGTTGACTTGAACTGATTACTTTCTTCTTGTGAGCTTCGAATTATTTTTCCTTCGAAGCTTGAACTGCCTTCCTTTTGATTTCTGTATTTGGATTTATGCTAGGGATTTTTTGTTGTAACCTTTCGCTCTCCTGGCGTGCTACTGACTTCACACTTGAAATGCAAAGACTGGAATGTATTCCCTTGTTCTCCAGGTGGGCGCTTGATTACCAAAACTCGAATTGTATTCCCTTATTTTTCAGGTGGGCGCCTGATTGCCAAAAGTTGAAATGTATTCCCTTGTTCTCCAGGTGGGCGTCTGACTGCTGAACTATAATTTAAAACTTCAATTAAAACTTAAAACAATGCATTTCCGTTCTTCAGGGGGCACTTGACTTCAACACAACTTAAAGAAAAATGCCATTCCGTTCTTCAGGCGGGCACCTAACTTCAACAATAATTTAAAACCTCAATTAAAACTTAAAGTAAAACGCCATTCCGTTCTTCAGGGGACACCTGACTTCAACAATAACTTAAAGTAAAATGCCATTCCGTTCTTCAGGCGGGTACCTGACTTCAACAATAATTTAAAACCTCAATTAAAACTTAAAGTAAAACGCCATTCCGTTCTTCAGGCGGACACCTGACTTCAACTGTAATTTAAAATTTCAATTAAAACTTAAAACAACGCCTTTCTGTTCTTCAGGGGGGCACCTGACTTCAACTATGATTTAAAAACTTCAATTAAAACTGAA
>MU699915.1:84557-107763 GCA_026770625.1 Nicotiana glauca | reverse complement strand
GTATATGTCAATTCATGAACAATGAAACAGAATGAGGGCTAGGGTGAACGGATCAAAGGTATTTTCTGTGATAAGATTGACAAAAGGGTGGTAAATCAGTGACAAGCAAGATCTTCCAAGAAGAAATCGGAGTTATCATGGCTAGCGATGGAGCAATAGACCTCGAGGCCAGAGCCAGTGGTCTGAGTCAAGAAAGAACATCATGCACACTGAATTTGGTAACAATTAATATGCTTTGGGGATCATGTGAAAAACAAAGGTCTGGTAGATGTCGGTTTAGGAGCAATGCAACAGATAGAAGGTATTGGGTTCGAACGAGAAGAGGTGCTTTCCGGGTTAAGGTTTACAAAGAAAGTGGTTAGTCAAGGAACAAGCAGGGTCTTCGAATGGAAATCAGTTATCATGACAAGTGTCGTACTTTGGGATTCATGTGAGACACAAAGGTTTGGTAGATATCAGTTCATGCAATGCAACAAATAGAGGATATTGGGTTTGAACGGAGAAGAGGTATTTTCTATTAACAAGAGTGACAGAGAAAGTGGTTAGCCAATAAACAAGTAAGGTCTTCGAGTGGAAGTCAGTCATCATGGGAAGCGAAGGGGCAGCCTCCTTCAAAAGTTCAAGACCAAAAAACAACCACCACATTTTAAACTCACAAGTTTTCTTTGTTTGAAAGAGGAATAAAACAATGCAAGAAAGTCGGTTCAACAATAAGAAGGAAAGGAAAGGAAGAAAAGGAAGAAGATGAAAGCCGACAAAAGGGAAGTACAATTCAAATTTTAGCTTTTAATTTTTTAACATGATGTACCCAGTTACCAAACTGGGGCAGAAAATCTTCTTTGTTTATTTTGTTGCAATCAGGCGCCCACCTGGAGAACAAGGGAATACATTTCAAGTTTAGAAATCAGGCGCCCACCTAGAGAACAAGGGAAGTACAATTCAATTTTAGATTTTAATTTTTAATATTTGATAACCTGCTACCAAACTGGGGCAGAAAATTTTCTTTGTTTGTTTATTTTGTTACAGTCAGGAGCCCACCTGGGGAACAAGGGAATACATTTCAAGTTTCAGTAGTCAGGCGCCCACCTGGAGAACAAGGGAAGTACAATTCAAATTTTAGCTTTTAATTTTTAATATTTGATAACATACGATACCCAGCCACCAAACTGGGGCAAAAATAAAAAAAATTTCTTTGTTTGTTTATTTTGTTGCAGTCAGGAGCCCACCTGGAGAAAAAGGGAATACTTTTCAAGTTTAGCAATCAGGAGCCCACCCGGAGAACAATGAAATACATTTCAAGTTTCAGCAGTCAGGCACCCACCTGGAGAACAAGGGAAGTACAATTCAAATTTTAGCTCTCATTTTTTTATATTTGATAACATGCTGTACCCAACCACCAAACTGGGGTAGAAAATTTTCTTTGTTTGTTTATTTTGCTGCAGTCAGGAGCCCACCTGGAGAACAAGGGAATACTTTTCAAGTTCAGCAATCAGGAGCCCACCTGGAGAACAAGGGAATACTTTTCAAGTTCAGCAATCAGGAGCCCACCTGGATAACATGGGAATACATTTCAAGTTTTAGCAGTCACGCACCCACCTGGAGAACAAGGGAAGTACAATTCAAATTTTAGCTCTCATTTTTTTATATTTGATAACATGCTGTACCCAACCACCAAACTGGGGTAGAAAATTTTCTTTGTTTGTTTATTTTGCTGCAGTCAGGAGCCCACCTGGAGAACAAGGGAATACTTTTCAAGTTCAGCAATCAGGAGCCCACCTGGATAACATGGGAATACATTTCAAGTTTTAGCAGTCACGCACCCACCTGGAGAACAAGGGAAGTACAATTCAAATTTTAGCTCTCATTTTTTTATATTTGATAACATGCTGTACCCAACCACCAAACTGGGGTAGAAAATTTTCTTTGTTTGTTTATTTTGCTGCAGTCAGGAGCCCACCTGGAGAACAAGGGAATACTTTTCAAGTTCAGCAATCAGGAGCCCACCTGGATAACATGGGAATACATTTCAAGTTTTAGCAGTCACGCACCCACCTGGAGAACAAGGGAAGTACAATTCAAATTTTAGCTCTCATTTTTTTATATTTGATAACATGCTGTACCCAACCACCAAACTGGGGTAGAAAATTTTCTTTGTTTGTTTATTTTGCTGCAGTCAGGAGCCCACCTGGAGAACAAGGGAATACTTTTCAAGTTCAGCAATCAGGAGCCCACCTGGATAACATGGGAATACATTTCAAGTTTTAGCAGTCACGCACCCACCTGGAGAACAAGGGAAGTACAATTCAAATTTTAGCTCTCATTTTTTTATATTTGATAACATGCTGTACCCAACCACCAAACTGGGGTAGAAAATTTTCTTTGTTTGTTTATTTTGCTGCAGTCAGGAGCCCACCTGGAGAACAAGGGAATACTTTTCAAGTTCAGCAATCAGGAGCCCACCTGGATAACATGGGAATACATTTCAAGTTTTAGCAGTCACGCACCCACCTGGAGAACAAGGGAAGTACAATTCAAATTTTAGCTCTCATTTTTTTATATTTGATAACATGCTGTACCCAACCACCAAACTGGGGTAGAAAATTTTCTTTGTTTGTTTATTTTGCTGCAGTCAGGAGCCCACCTGGAGAACAAGGGAATACTTTTCAAGTTCAGCAATCAGGAGCCCACCTGGATAACATGGGAATACATTTCAAGTTTTAGCAGTCACGCACCCACCTGGAGAACAAGGGAAGTACAATTCAAATTTTAGCTCTCATTTTTTTATATTTGATAACATGCTGTACCCAACCACCAAACTGGGGTAGAAAATTTTCTTTGTTTGTTTATTTTGCTGCAGTCAGGAGCCCACCTGGAGAACAAGGGAATACTTTTCAAGTTCAGCAATCAGGAGCCCACCTGGATAACATGGGAATACATTTCAAGTTTTAGCAGTCACGCACCCACCTGGAGAACAAGGGAAGTACAATTCAAATTTTAGCTCTCATTTTTTTATATTTGATAACATGCTGTACCCAACCACCAAACTGGGGTAGAAAATTTTCTTTGTTTGTTTATTTTGCTGCAGTCAGGAGCCCACCTGGAGAACAAGGGAATACTTTTCAAGTTCAGCAATCAGGAGCCCACCTGGATAACATGGGAATACATTTCAAGTTTTAGCAGTCACGCACCCACCTGGAGAACAAGGGAAGTACAATTCAAATTTTAGCTCTCATTTTTTTATATTTGATAACATGCTGTACCCAACCACCAAACTGGGGTAGAAAATTTTCTTTGTTTGTTTATTTTGCTGCAGTCAGGAGCCCACCTGGAGAACAAGGGAATACTTTTCAAGTTCAGCAATCAGGAGCCCACTTGGAGAACAAGGGAATACTTTTCAAGTTCAGCAATCAGGAGCCCACCTGGATAACATGGGAATACATTTCAAGTTTTAGCAGTCAGGCACCCACCTGGAGAACAAGGGAAGTACAATTCAAATTTTAGCTTTTAATTATTTATATTTGATAAAATGCTGTACCCAGCCACCAAACTGGGGCATAAAATTTTCTTTGTTTGTCTATTTTATTGCAGTCAGGAGCCCATATGGAGAATAAGGGAATATTTTTCAAGTTCAGTAATCAGGATCCCACCTGGAGAAAAAGGGAAAACTTTTCAAGTTCAGCAATCAGGAGCCCACCTGGAGAATAAGGGAATACATTTCAAGTTTTAGCAGTCATGCACCCACCTGGAGAACAAGGGAAGTACAATTCAAATTTTAGCTTTAAATTTTTTATATTTGATAACATGCTGTACCCAGCCACCAAACTGGGGCAGAAAATTTTCTTTGTTTGTCTATTTTGTTGCAGTCAGGAGCCCACCTGGAGAACAAGGGAATACATTTCAAGTTTCAGCAGTCAGACGCCCACCTGGAGAACAAGGGAAGTACAATTCAAATTTTAAATCGATTTTTAATATTTGATAACATGCCGTGCCCAACCACCAAACTGCGGCAGAAATTTTCTTTGTTTGTCTATTTTGTTGAAGTCAGGAGCCCACCTGAAGAATAAGGGAATACTTTTCAAGCGTCAGCAGTCAGGAGCCTGCCAGGAGAATAGAGGCATATATTCCAAATTTCAGCGGTCAAGCATCACCTGGAGAAAGGGAAAACACTTCAGAGTGCAATTTAAGTCAGCAACAAAATAGGCTTGCAGAAAGAATGCGAGCAACAGTCCGAGATAACCAGCGGAAGTTGGTCACAATCCAAAATAATAAAAGAAGAGGAGAAACAAAAGAAGGCGAAAGTGAATCCAAATGCAGAAATAGAGAAAGATGTGAATTGCTTAAGACATGATTGGAGTCACAAGCGTGGTGTGGTGTTCGGGTTTGGTCCGAAAAGCTGAGAAAGAATGAAGCACCTGCAACTAGCAAGCGTCAAGGTTCAGATCCAAAGTTTGCATGAAGAACTATTTAAGACTCAAGATCAAGCTTCAGAAGACTTATAGATAGGAATCTTGTAACTTGTAGTTGACAGGCTTAGCTAGCCTTTTTCATGTTTTGAGTTTTAATAACAGGACAGCGGATCGGAACTTCGGCGGAACGACACCTTGACTGGCTCTCCACCTCGGCATACTCCATCATCTCACTCACCTCTGAACTACACGTGGCCTGATTCCTTTATAGTCAAGGATATGTAGGCAGCTCAGATACCAAGGCTCGGTCACATTCTCCTTTTCTTTCAGTTTCGGTCCCTCCAAATAAGGGTCGGGTCAAAAAACCTATCTAGTCGTTCTGTCTGAAAACTCTTCGTGATTCCAGTCAAAGAGGGGCAACTGTAAACATCTAATTTTTGACCCTCCCCAAGATTTTTCATATTTTTTAGCACGTAAATATTTAATTTGGGCCTAATATAGCTATTTCAACTATTTTTGACTTCTTTTACTTTATTTCGTCAAAAGAAAATAAAAAAAGTACAAAAATATTTTAGTTTGCGTATCTTTCATAAATTTAAATATAAAAATATACAAAAATAGTACCTTATCTTTATTTTTATATAATTTTGAAAACACAAAAAAATAGTTTCATATTTTAATATAGTCTAGTTCAATTAATTAAGACTAGTTTTATATTTTTATATTATAAATTATATTTAAAAGGAAGAGTTAGTCTTGGGCCAATTTGATCCATTTTAATCTTGTAGTCCATCTTGTTTCTTTCTTTGGCCCAATTTTAAGGCCCAATAATACCAAGTCCATACCGCCTTAACCTAAAATCCCTTCCTATGTATATAAATACACTCTAAACTCTAAGACCTATAGACACAAAAAATACACCCCAAAAAATATAGAATATGCCGTCCTTGAACAAAAATACACGACCCTTCACCTCCAAACATCAGAGCCGCTGCTCCTTCTTCTTCCTTTTCACAAAAATCGACCACTCCACTCACGCACATGGTGGAAGAACAGACGGAACAACAACATTAACGAAGGGGAGAGATTAGTGAAGAAATAATCTATGTTTTGAGAGATTTTCCTTCTCTGTTTCTTGAAGGTTTTAGAAAATTCATGTAATAAATAGTATCTCTTTTCTGATTCATTAGTTTGTAATTACGTTTCAAAAACAAAAAGGGGAGAAGAAGATCTATATAAAAATGCATTTCCGTTTCTTCTTTGAATTTGATTTCCTCTAATGGGATATGTTTGAGCCGCCTGATCGGATTCGGATTTGCAGCTGCTTCTTTCCCTTCTTCCCCGTCTACTATCTTTGTATCGTCAGAGTCGCACCATCGACGATGAACGAATAGAAACAGTCTACCATTTCATCTCTCGGATTCCTCCATGTGTGTCGTTTGGCTGTTGCTCCAGTGTCGTCATCGTTGTGGTAGTAGCGTCATTTACTCCGGCGAGTTTCGAGATCTGGATCGTAGCTCCGTTCGAGGCTTCCATTTTTGGTACCATTAACAGTGATTAATTCTATTTCTAAGAATGTTAAATCCATGTCGTGTGAACTAAGTGGCTAGAAGTAATGTCTATCATGGGCGAAAGGTGATGAATACAAATGCTATACGTATAACACGTGAGACGGAAAAGAAATAAAGAACGTGTGTACATAATGCCTGAATGATATTTATTCCAAGCCAACTGATCACCTTAAAGTTTGAGGTAAGATTTTCAGTTTCTTGTGCGTTCTCTGATTGTTTGTTCTTATTCAGTTATTAAGTTTCATTATTAGTTTGATTAGCAGATTTCTTACCCATGTGATTACATCTTTTATCTCAAAGTATATGTGTTAAAATATTAGATTTAAGTTTTGCCTAATAAGTATCTCGTAGATGGATCTGAAATATCATAGCAGAATGTCTTAATCGAGGCAATATAAGGTAAATTAGGAGATCAAACTAGTTTTTTCTAAGAAGGAATCGAAGGGCCAGTGGTGTTGGTAATTATGCCTAATCAATTATAGTGATTGTGTATACGTTAGTGTAACATAATTACATTTTAAAAAAAAATACAAAACCGGAGTATGCGTTCGCGCAACTTCGATCATTCTTTTTCTTAATAGTAATACGGGTTTTGGGCCTTCCAAGCTAGGTAGCATATTTGAATTAGGAGGTTTTTCTCTTGTTCAAGTGTGGACCTGAGTTTGAAGCTTGACTTCCGTGAAAGGTTTTCTAATAATAGTAATTAATGATGCTAATTAATTAGGGCCCTTTTTAGAGACAATCTTTAATAGGAAATCACAGTTCATTTAGGTTGGCCTTTAAAAAATAAAAATGAGGTGCGCGGTGCCAAATAAAATTCATAAATTACGCAGCCCTCATTAAATACTTATATTAAAATACTTAGAATTCGGGACGTGCCATTTAGCGAATTTTCATGGCCCCCCGCAAAGTTAATAACACGTTAGTCGCGTTCTTTAATGATTTTACCTTCCTAAATTCGGGTGTACATTTCATGCGACCCAAATCCAAATCCCAAAACGTTGAATAAAATGTGTCGAGGATCCGGGTGCATTTCATGTGACGTGATCCAAAAACATATTTTAAACGACGTTCAATTTCTTAAAAGTTTAATTAAAAGCGGTGAGTAATTTTAAAAATTGCACAATAGGATAACATGTATGAAAATCAGATTTTAGCCAAATATAGCAGTTGAGCGACCGTGCTAGAACCACGGAACTCGAGAGTGCCTAACCTCTTCTCCCGGGTTAACAGAATTCCTTACTCGGATTTCTGGTTCGCGACTGTAATACAGAATCAAACCTTTTCCTCGATTCGGGATTCAATCCGGTGACTTGTGACACCATAAATCTCCCAAGTGGCGACTCTGAATCTCTTAATAAACGAATCCCGTTTTGATTGTCCTTTAATTGTAAAAACTCCCTTTATTATACCCTTCACGGGGTGTAGTAGCGAAAAAGGAGGTGTGACAGTCCGCATATCGATTATGCGATCGCATACTTAGCCGCATAGTTGTCCTCAAAATTAGCCAACATTCTGCCTCACTCTGTGGCAGTTATGCAGCCTGCATTGCTATTATGCGGCGGCATAATGGGCCGCAGAAACACGCTCTTCTGAAAAATATTTTTCCTTAATTTTTTAATGCACAGATTCCTAACTAGGAACTACGAGATTTTAGTTTTTGAGTAAAAATATCACGGGGCCTTACATCCTCCCCAACTTAAGGTGATTCGTCCTCGAATGAGGATCAAGGGTCACTTATTAGCAACCTTATGCAGCTTCAGTTTTTCACATCATGAAACATATCAACTGCCCCAAATTTGGCTAACTCCGTAAATTTCTAAAAATTTGCCAGAGTTTCCTTTGTAACTAGGCCTATGTACCTGCTAGAGAGCCCTAGAAATATATCCTAATAGCATGTACACAATCTGTTGACATGACATAACTCGTAACGACATCAACTATGGCCCCATAGGCGATATATAACCAAAACGAAACAGTTTTACATAGACTAGTCAAGAGATACAAAGTTCATAGGAACCAAATTCATAGAAGCTATTACATGTCTATACAAACAAATGTGGGTACTTCTTTTTCATTTCTTCCATGGCTTCCCAAGTGGCTTCTTCAACCTGCTGGTTTCGCGATAACACTTTCATGGAGGCAATTTCTTTATTTCTCAACTTCCGGACTTGCTTGTCAAGAATGGAAACTGGGGTTTTTTCATATTACAGTTCTTCATTAACCTCTATAGTTTCAACTGGCACAATAGTGGATGGATCTCCTGCTACCTTCTTGTTGGCCCAAGTTTAGGTGAAGTTTTGAAGGATGACAAATGAAATCAGTCATGGACCAGGTCCATCATGTGAGGCACAGTATTTATCAACCTAGACATGTGAGATACACGTGAAGAAGATAAGTATTAGTGATCAAGCAACAATATCTCCAAAACAAATCGAAAAGGTTACATATTGAATGAAGAAAGAAAGTATCCTTATGGGAAGAGGACAAAATCCGGATAAAGGATAGGGTTGGAGTTTGTATTGTTCAAGGACTCAACTTCGATGGAAGATCATGAATTGAGTCTTAATCAAACTTTGATTACTAACTCATTAAATAATAGTGATTGTTCTCTTTTACAGGTATTCCACAAACGCAGAAGTTAAAACTAAATTGAGAGCAAAAGAGCGAGACAATTTTACAAGCAATTTATGTGAGATTCAAGTGTGCATTCCTGAAACTACTTGGACAAAATAGAAGAACCAATTCCATTATGTTTATTCTTATTCTAGTTCAATTGTAGTAGGTGGTTTAAAGTTGTACCTTTCTAGCTTTTGTAAAAGCAATTATAATAGGTACTTTGAGTATTCAAGTTATAGGCTAACTTGCAGGTGTCATAATAGTTGAGGCTGTGTGCCACACTGGGATTAGAGTTTAATCCTTAGATTTATAAGAGTTTTGTAAATGCTGTTTTGGCTCAGTGATTTTAGTGAAAGTTTGGGAAAATCCTACTGAGTAGTAGGTCGTAGTTTTTTTACCTTTTAAAACAGGTGTTTTCCACGTAAAAATCTCTGTATTCTTTACTGTATGTAATCTTAATTCCTCAAAAACTAGTAGTAAGTACACGTAGAAGAACCAGGTTCTTCTAGAGCGAAAATTGGGTACCATACAAATCATCCCCCCTCTTTTGTGGTATTGACGTTTAGAACATCAATTGGTATCAGAGCAGGTTATCCTTGAAGAGGCTAACACCTTAGGAGAATATCAACATGAGTGCACCACCTGGGAAATGGGAAGGGCAATCCACTGCTAGGCGTCCAATTTTCAATGGTCAGTACTATTCTTTATGGAAGAACAGGACAAGAGATCACATCATAGGGGAAACTATGAACTCTGGGACATAGTCACTGGTGGTCCCCTAGCAACCACAAAGAAGAATGCCGAAGGAGTTGATGTGCCAAAGATAAGGGCTGACTGTACTGTTGATGACCTGAGGAAGTGGGAGAAAAATGCTAAGGCCAAAAAATGGCTTGTGTGTGGACTAGGTCCAGATGAGTACAGTAGGATCCAAAGCTGTACTACTGCTAAGAAGATATGGGATACTTTGCAAGTGGCCCATGAAGGAACACCTCAAGTGAAAAGATCAAGAGGAACACTGCTGTATTCTCAATATGAGAATTTTACTATGAAGGAAGGAGAAACTATCCAGGAGATGTATACTAGGTTCACTACACTGACAAGTGAACTTAAGTCTCTTGGAAGGGTTATTCTTGAAGAAGACAAGGTTGAGAAAATTCTAACAAGGGTTCTGCCAGTCACATGGGAAACCAAAATCACTGCTGTTCAGGAATCCAAGAATATTGCTACTCTCAGACTGGATGAACTGATTGGAAATCTGACTGCTTATGAAATGAGAAGGCAAACCATGAAGATGGATACACCCAAGAAGGAGAGAAGCTTAGCTCTCATAATTGCTGAAGATTCAGATCTGGAAGATGATGAGATGGCTATGATCACTAGATATTTCAAAAAGTACCTGATGAGAGGAAAGGGTTCTTCAAGAGGTACAACCTTCAACAAGAAAAGAGCTCCTGAAAAAAGACCAATGAGGGTTGCTACAAGTGTGGTAAGACTGATCACATGATTAAAAACTGCCCTCAATGGGAAATTGAGTGGAAGAAAGAAAGAGCTGAATGAAGGAACATGTTCAATCAAAAAGAAACAAAGGTTCAACCAAGGCTATGGTTGGTGATTGGGGAGAAACCTCAGATGAAGACTCAGAAGATGAAGCTGAAGAAGAGCAAGCACTGATGGCCATCGGAAAATCAAATGATGAACAAGAGGTAAGTATTCTTCATCTCAAAGACAAGATTAAATTCTTGTCTAAAGAAAAGTTGGTTGAGCTATTACTAGAGTTCAATTATGAGTCTGAGATAATTAACAATGAGAAGGATTTGTCTAGGGAATGTGTGATCCTAAAAGCAAAATGCAATAGTCTAGAGTCTAGGGCAAATGAGAGTGATAACAAAAATGCTGAGTTGAAGAACCAGGTTCTTGAACTTGACAACAGTGTCCTAGAACTTAGGTCTAAAAACTTAAAACTGAAACTAGGAACAGGAAAGAAGAAAGCTGATCACACATATCTCACTCTAGAAGAAAATTTGGGAAACATGAAAGATGAATTGTATAAGAAAGATGAATTCATCAAAGTTTTAAAGGAAGATCTAGGAAAGGTGAAACATGAACCAGACAGAACTTGCAAGTGGAACAAGGCTTCTGATGCACTCTCCTGGCTGCAAGAGCATTACAGTAGCAACAAATGAGGACTTGGCTATGGGACTCAAGCTCCAAAATGGGATCCTAAAAGCAAGTACCTTACACTTCCTGAAAATAAAATATGTACACATTGTGGTAAGACTGACCATTACAAATATGAATGTAATGCAAAAGAAAAGGCCAGTCAAAAGAACAAAGCTTTTGTTCAAAAGGAAAATAAGCTGGCCGGATTGGTAAGAAGAAATTTGATTCATTTATAGAAAGGGACCTAAACTAGTTTGGGTTCCTAAGACTAACCCCTGATTTCTTTTTGCAAGTCCAAATGAAAGGAAAGAGCCAAATATGGTATATGGATAGTGGCTGCTCAAAACATATGACTAGGAATAAAGACTAGTTCCTTTCACTTGAGGACTTAAAATGAGGTAATGTATCCTTTGGTAATGGAAAGAATGGCGAGATCATTGGGGTTGGAAAGGTAGGCAAAATAGATTCTCATTCCATAGAGAATGTCTACCTGATAGATGGCTTGAAATATAGCCTAATAAGTGTGTCACAATTGTGTGACAGAGGTAACCTTGTGGATTTTACCTCCACCAAATGCTTTGTGATTAACCTTATCACTGACAAGATTATTTTGCAGGGAAAAAGAGTTAACAATATTTACATTGTAGATTTGTCCACTCTTTCAGAAAATGAACTCACTTGTTTAAGTGTGTTGGTTAATGATCCCCTCCTGTGGCACAAAAGACTTGGTCATGCAAGTCTAAATCAGCTTAACAAATTAGTCTCTAAAGAGTTGGTGACCGGGCTACCTAATATCAAGTTCAAGGAAGACAAAGTTTGGGAGGCATGTGCAAGGGGGAAGCAGGTAGGTCATCCTTCAAAAGCAAGAGAATGGTAAGTACAACCAAGTCGTTGGAACTGGTCTATAAGGATCTATGTGGTCCAATGAGAACCATGAGCAGAGGTGGAAAGAAATATGTAATGGTGCTAGTTGATGATTATTCTAGATTTACCAGGGTTCTATTTATAACCTCCAAAGATGAAGCATTTGACATGTTTACTGCATTTGTTAGAAAAACTCAAAATAATTAGGAAATCAACTTGCCTCCATTAGTTCTGATCACGGAACATAATTTTAAAATTCCAAGTTTGCAGAGTTCTATGATGAAAATGGTATAGATGACAATTTCTCTGCCCCTAGTACCCCTCAACAAAATGGAGTAGTTGAAAAAAAGAATAGAACTCTTGAGGATATGGCTATAATAATGCTACTTTCTAGTAAATTGCCTCACAGCTTCTGGGCAGAGGCTGTAAACACTGAATATTACATAATAAATAGATGCATGACCAGACCTCTGGTAGAGAAGACTCCCTATGAGTTACTTAAAGGGATAAAACCAAACATATCCCATCTTAGGGCATTTGGTTGCAAGTGCTATGTGCACAATAATGGAAAAGACTCCCTAGGAAAGTTTGATCCCAGAAGTGATGAGGGAGTATTCTTCGAATATTCTTCACATAGCAAAGCATGTAAACTGTTCAATAAAAGAACTTTGTGTGTAGAAGAAAGTGTGCATGTAGTATTTGATGAAACTAACTTTCTTTCTTAGACACAGGAACATAAAGATGAAGCCATTGGATTGGTAAAAGAGTTGACTGAAGCATCAGCTCAGGTCAAAGTGGCACCAACAAAAGGAACGGGTGATGGAACATGTTCTTCCATACAGGGCAACATGACAGGGGGGAAGAAATCAAAGAGGAATTGAAATAAATTCCTTGAAGGAACCTGTTCATGATCCCGTTCCTCAGCAAATGGCAGAAACATCTAGCAGAAGCCAGTTGGTTGTGAAACCTCACAAGTATCAAAGTTCTCATCCCATTGAGAACATTCTCACTGATCCAACATCTGAAGTTAAAACCAGATCACAATTATAGAATCTGTGTGCTTTTGATGCTTTTCTATATATCATTGAGCCTAAAAATGTTGCTGAGGCTTTGCAGGATGCAGATTGGGTGAATACAATGCAGGATGAGATTAACTAGTTCGAAAGGAGTCAAGTTTGGCACCTAGTACCAAGATCTAAGGACAGATCAGTCATTGGTACAAAATGGGTCCTCAGGAACAAACTTGATGAAGATGAAACAGTTACAAGGAACAAGGCAAGATTGGTGGTCCAAGGTTACAGCCAGGAGGAGGGCAAAGACTATGATAAGACTTTTTCTCCAATTGCAAGACTAGAGGCAATCAGACTTCTCATAGCTTTTGCAGCACATATGGAATTTACTCTTCATCAGATGGATGTCAAAAGTGCCTTCCTAAATGGCTACCTAAAAGAAGAAGTGTTTGTGAAACAACCTTAAGGGTTTGAGAGTAAGGAATGTCCTAAGCATGTATACAAGCTGGACAAGGCTTTATATGGACTTAAGCAGGCCCCAAGAGCATGGTATGAACAACTGTCAAAATTCCTGTTGGAGCATGGTTACAAGAGAGGTAAAATAGATAGTACCTTATTCTTAAGGGAAAAAGCTAAGGATCTCCTTGTTGTGCAAATTTATATTGATGACATAGTCTTTGGGGCCACCACTGACAAGCTAAGTAAGGACTTTGAAAGGTCTTATTCAGAAGAGTGAGATGAGACCTGAGCACAAGGTCTTATTTGAATTTGTGAAGAAGTGCCTACTGCCCAGACAAGAGATGAGGCATACTATCAACTATATGGACCTGGTGCTTATGGAATGCTTTGTGAGTGGAAAGCAGATAAATTGGCCTGCTTTTATTGTCAAACTACTGGACAGGGTCATTAATGGATCCAAGGCACATGCAACTCCATATGGGTTCATACTTAAAACTGTGCTGGACAGGCAAAGGGTGCCTTTGAAGAAAAGGGAGATGGCGTCGAGCAAAGAGCATTTTGGTGTTAGGATCTTATTGGCTTGTGACTATCCTGTCAATGCCACCCGAGTTGAACCTGGTTAATCTATGAAGACACCAGTAAATAGTAAGGTTAGGGCTTTGGTGCAGGAGTGTGGAACTTAGGATGCTGAAATTGCTAGGCTTCAAGCTCGCGTTGCTGAGTTGGAAAGTTAAAGAGATGGACTTAGAGTTGAGCTAGCAAAAGGGAATAAGAAAAGTGAGGGGATGCTTTAGAATATGCTTAATCTTTTCCAAACCCAGCCATCTAGTTCCTCCAAGCCTTAGGTCATCCAGTGGTTGTGCTCTAAACCAGTCTAGTAACCCCCCACTGACCCAAATTTGGGACTTTTTCTGTTTTTGCTCATGTTGGGAAGTTTTTCTTTCTTTTTGTGGTTTGTAGGTGAAAACATATCTAATCAATGACAACTACTATTTCTCTTGTTCTATGAAGAATTTGTTCTTAATAGTTTAAATGTGTTTGTTGATTATTGATGATTTAATCCATGTTTTCACTTGCAGTTGCCCCAGTGGCCATGAGTAATTACTAAAATCTGGGATTCACATTGTATGCAACTTTTTGATGATGCCAAAAGGGGAAGATATATTGTGCTTTAATTTTAATTCTGAATTATGTGATATTTATAACCTAATTAAACCTGGTCCTTGATGATAAGTTAAAATGCTAAGTTAAGTATTGACGGTTAAGCTGAGTTCTTACAAAATTTTTGATTCATAGAAGCAAAGAGTTTATCATCATCAAAAAGAGGGGAATTTTTTGGCCCAAGTTCAGGTGAAGTTTTGAAGGATGACAAATGAACTTAGTCATGGACCAGGTCGATCATGTGAGGCACAATATTTATCAACCAAGACATGTGAGATACACGTGAAGAAGATAAGTATTAGTGATCAAGCAACAATATCTCCTGAACAAATCAAAAAGGTTGAATATTAAATGAGGAAAGAAACTATCCTTATGGGAAGATGACACAATCCGAATAAAGGATAGAGTTGGAGTTTGTATTGTTCAAGGACTCAACTTCGATGGAAGATCAACAATTGAGTCTCAATCAAACTCTGATTACTAACTCATTAAATAATAATGATTGTTCTCTTTTATAGGTATTGCACAAACGCAGAAGTTAAAACTAAATTAAGAGCAAAAGAGGGAGGCAATTTTGCAAGCAATTTATGTGAGATTCAAGTGTGCATTCCTGAAGCTACTTGGACAAGATAGAAGAACCAATTCCATTGTGTTTATTCTTATTCTAGTTCATATGTAGTAGGTGGTTTAAAGTTGTACCTTTACAGCTTTTGTAAAAGCAATTGTAATAGGTACTTTGAGTATTCAAGTTATAGGCTAACTTGAAGGTGTCACAACAGTTGAGGTTGTGTGCCACACTGGAATTAGAGTTTAATCCTTAGGTTTACAAGAGTTTTGTAAATGCTGTTTTGGCTCAGTGATCTTAGTGGAAGTTTGGGAAAATCCTACTGAGTAGTAGGTCATAGTTTTTTCACCTTTTGAGCCAGGTGTTTTCCACGTAAAAATCTCCATGTTCTTTATTTTATGTACTCTTAATTCTGCGAACAGTAGGAGTAAGTACACTAGAAGAACTAGGTTCTTCTAGAGCAAAAATTGGGTACCACACAAATCACCCCCCTCTTTTGTGGTATTAACATTTAGAACATCAATTGGTATCAGAGCAGGTTATCCTTGAAGAGACTAACACCTTAGGAGAAGATCAACATGAGTGCACCACCTGGGAACTGGGAAGGGCACTCCACTGCTAGGCCTCCACTTTTCAATAATCAGTACTATTCTTGGTGGAAAAACATGATGAGAGATCACATCATAGAGGAAGACTTTGAACTCTAGGACATATTCACTGATGGTCCTCTAGCAACCACAAAGAAGAATGTTGAAGGAGTTGATGTGCCAAAGACAAGGGCTCACTGTCATGCTGAAGACCTGAGGAAGTGGGAGAAAAATGCTAAGGCCAAGAAATGGCTTGTGTACGGAATAGGTACAAATGAGTATAGTAGGATCTAAAGATGTACTACTGCTAAGGAGATATAGGACACTTTGCAAGTGGCCCATGAAGGAACACCTTAAGTGAAAAGATTAAGAGGAACACTGCCGTATTCTCAATACGAGAATTTAGTATGAAGGAAGGAGAAACTATCCAGGAGATGTATACTAGGTTCACTACATTGACAAATGAACTTAAGTCTCTTGGAAGGGTTATTCTTGAAGAAGACAAGGTTGAGAAAATTCTGACAAGGTTTCTGCCAGTCACATGGGAAAGCAAAATCACTGCCATTCAGGAATCCAAGAATATTTCTACTCTCATATTAGGTGAACTGATTGGAAATCTGACTGCTTATGAAATGAGAAGGCAAACCATGAAGATGGATACCCCCAAGAAGGAGAGAAGCTTAGTTCTCAAAATTGTTGAAGGTTCAGATCTAGAAGATGATGAGATTACTATGATCACTAGAGATTTCAAAAAGTACCTGATGAGAGGAAAGGGTTCTTCAAGAGGTACAACCTTCAACAAGACAAGAGCTCCTAGAAACAGACCAATGAGGGTTGCTACAAGTGTGGTAAGACTGATCACATGATCAAGAACTTCCCTCAATGGGAAATTGAGTGGAAGAAAGAAAGAGCTGAACGAAGGAACAGGTTCAACCAAGAAGAAACAAAGGTTCAACCAAGGCTATGGTTGCTGCTTGGGGAGAAACCTCAAATGAAGACACAGAAGATAAAGCTGAAGAAGAGAAAACACTGATGGCCATCGGAGAATCAGATGATGAGCAAGAGGTAAGTATTCTTTATTTCAAAGACAAGATTAAATTCTTGTCTAAATAAAGGTTGGCTGAGCTATTACTAGACTCCATTGATGAGTCTGAGATAATTAACAATGAGAAGGAAGTTCTGTCTAGGTAATGTGTGATCCTAAAAGACATAGGCTGCTAGAGGTATATATACCTGTGCAACATAAATGCAAAGGAGTGTAGTATGAGTACGTAATCAACGTGTACTCAGTGAGTGTCCCGCCTAATCCCGAAGGGGTAGAGACGAGATGGTCAACTCTAACACTCTCTAATAGTCTAATGATTATTTATCCTCAATATACATATTAAACAGTGGATTTATATCTTTAGACATGATGTTAATCCAGATAGAGGAAACAAGTAAGCACATAATTCTTTCATAGGAAATTTCCACAGTTTCTTTTCATTATTAACAAAATGATCTCGAGCCATAGTGAGGCATGTAACAACTTAATTAAGTCAAGGCAACAATACAAGCATGCACAAATCATACCGAGGTGACGACCCGATCCAACAGAAATAAATGTGCACTTGCCGAGGGTGGACAGAGCGCCTATAGATGCATCTATTAATCTGCTGAAGCGTTCGGCCTATTCCAAACTAAACACACATAGACAGACAATCAGTCAAGAAGTCAACATGGAGCAATTATCCAAGAAAGGCCAATTCTCTTTAATAATTTGAGAAAACGAAGCTTAATTCTTTTTAGAATCCATTTATTAATTTAATGTGATCTAAGAAATTCAAACCATCAATGGGTTCACAATTAATTCAAATGTAACATGCTTTTGGGTCCTAGACTGTTCGCTTCAACGGTCCCGCTTCTGCGGACCGCTTGCCGCTTCTGTGGCTCCCATCCACTCCAGGCCTTCCGCTTCTGCGGTCTGCCAACCGATTCTGCTATTCCGCATTAGCGGATCAAGGGCCGTTTCTGCGGTCCTGGATGCCCTCGCCCTCGTTCGCTTCTGCGGCTTCTTCTTCACTTCTGCGGGGCCGCTTCTGCGGTCCCATTTCCGCAGAAGCGGAAATACCAGATACCAGCTGCTTCAGCATTTCTTCAAACTCCAGATTCGATCTGTTAGCCACCCGGAATCCACCCGAGGCCCCCAGGACCCCAACCAATCATACCAACCAGTCCCAAAACATATTACGGACTTGTTCGAGTCTTCAAATCATATCAAGCAATGGTAAAATCATCAATCGACCTCCAATCCAAGCTTTATGAACTTTGAACTTTGAACTTTCGAACTTCTATTTCCGATTTTTAGACCTATAAAATCACGTCCGATTGAGCTCAAATTTTGCACACGTCATATTTGACATTACGAACCTACTCCAACTTTCGGAATTGGATTCCGACCACGATAACAAAAAGTCAACCTCCGGTCAAATTTCTCAAAAACCTTCAAATTCTAACTTTAGTCAAATTGCTCCAAAAGGACCTACGGACCTCCGAATTCACTTCCGATCGTGCTCCCAACTCCAGAATCACCATACGGAGCTATTTCCAGACTCGGAATCCCAAACGAACATCGATAACACTGAAATGCACTCCAAGCCAAACTTAAGAAATTCCTTCGAAAATGCTAACTTCCACAATAGGCGCGAAAATGCTCCCGGGTTATCGATAACTCGAACCGGGCATACGCCCAAGTCCGATATCATCATACGAATGGGCTGGAACCTTCAGATCCCGATTCCGAGGTCGTTTACTCAAAAATCCAATCCTGGTTCATTCTTTCAACTTTATTCTTGTCAAATGAGAATTTTCATTTAAATTTAACTCCGATCTTCCTGAATTTAAATTCCGACCATGCGAACAAGTCACAATACCTGAAATGAAGCTGCTCATGGCCTCAGACTATTGAACGACGCGCTAGGGCTCAAAACGACCGGTCGGATCATCACATTCTCTCCCACTTAAACGTACGTTCATCCTCGAACGTGCTGAGAACTACACTGGAGTAGTCTGAAATCACTATTTAGCACCTCATGCACCTTCCCGTGCTATCACAACTCAATTGAGCACATTAGCTCGATAAGTTCTGAAGATATTCCCTTTTATTCAAGCAATTAAGCCTTAGAGCCCAATTCCAACATCCAGAATTCTATGCTAGGCTTGTTTCCAACATACGATCACTGTATCAATCACTATACGCTGTACTCAAATATGACTGCATAACTCTGCTGAATTCACACTTTGCATAACTTTACTCATAGGACCACAATAACATTTCTGTTTGAATTAATCGAAATTCCACGAATTCGACGCTCCCAATGCACCTCATGACCTACATAGGTCTTACTCTAACTATTACAATACCGCCACGATGGATGAGATGCCAAAATTCATAATCAACTGCCGAGTGAACCAATCATCGAGTCTATACTCCTGATAAGAAATATTACCACATTATGAACCAAATAATGATCTTCGCTCTTTAATATACTTCATATAATCAGATTGCACTAATCCTAAATCCCATCATCTCGTCTCACCCAGTACGAACTGCTCAGGCAATAAGCCATTCCGAATGTGATCAAAAGTCTCATATGACTCCACAATGTGCCAATAGGCCACCAATCCGAACACAACACAAACGGAAATCGAACTCTGGAAGGAATTACCTAACCCCCGCGCTAATACGAACTTTCCTAAGAAGATAGGAAGCGAAACACAAAAAAAAACATATAGAGGACCAGACTCGACATCACACTATTGCGGTGCGCAACCCGAACTAAATAACATACCCATGGAGGCGTGCCACCCGATCCACACATAGATCTCACATAAGGAGATTGCACTTCGAGCTAAATCTGCTCATTACAATAAAAAAAAATCGAATTTCGATCGTAAGCACGCTAAGTGCATAATACCATCCCCAAGAAAACACATAGCGCTATAAGCTACAAACTCAAGCACAACTAAGGTGTGATACAAGATCTAAATCTCAAAAGCCATCCTTCTCACATAACATCATCGCAACGCGGAACCTCAACACATAAGAATTTACTAAGCCGTCTCCCAACTCATACGGCACAATGCATCATTACCTGGAATAGCTGATGACAAAATAACACCTCGATTGTTCCTCCATAGGGAACGCTCGCTGAAATGAACACAACTGGCCTGATATAAAGCCCTGTTCACAAATAAATCAATCCACAGATCTTAAGCCGTTTTCTGATTGCACCAACTTGGCCAATGACCTTTCAAAGGTCCGTAGTAACTCCCTTTTGCCTCATATCACGTAGGAATAACCATCATAACCGGATCAACCTCCTCAGTTCATAACCCAATATACAAAGTGCCCTCTAGGCATAAATTCTTAAATTAATGATATTACCACAATCCTCATACTTGGTTTAAATCTTTAGCCAATCAAGTGACTACATGTCACGCTTATACAATCTTCCCGTGGGACATGCTCCCACAATCTTCCGAAATAAATAACGGGTCCGCACATCTAAACCATCGGACACACTAACGCTAAAAAGCGATCCAGAATCCTTAACCAGGATGTAAAGCCTATTTCACAACACATCGATCTCAGGTGACGCTGAATACAATACCAACTTACTTTAATCATTTAACCCTTTTCTTGCTCATCCGAGCCCGTGACATCCTTGTAAACACCAAACTGCAACCTTGATCCTCACTTCGCATTTCCATACCTCTCACCACACCCAACGTGCCAATATACGATAGAACACAATTTTTATCATAACTCCGAATTCATTAATATTTTCATATTTCATCATATAATAACCTTGCACTTAACTCACTTCAGGAGAATCATAGCAATACAAAGGTAATTTCCCATAACCGTAGAATATGAAAATCTACAAGTAGTGGTCCAAGCCACCATAGCCCTTCAAGAATCTGCTTCCACTTAACAAGCCATAACAGAAGAATGCCCCTGATAAATCATTAATCACGGCGGCCGACATGCCTCACACGTACCGCCACAAATCATACACATAACTTGATCTCGGGACCAAAATGATCTCTGGCCCCAATATGCCAATTCAACTATGGCTAATCAATTTACCTTCTTCCAATTCCTCCTTGTTTGTCTTAAAAATAAGACTAACTCCATTCAACACATAACATACTCCATCTACACTCGCCCCGAGTGACCTTGAATCACGAGACCAGGCTGTCTCAATTCCCACGAACTATTTCATAACACCCAAATGCTACATCACAAGCCAAACATCCCAGAACATTCTGTGCCTCTTCTCATAAACTGCTACAAAGCATGATTCTTAGTTGTACTTATAGGCTTGAAATCGTTGAGCACCATACTTTAACTTCTGAAATCACTAGAACCATTATTGAAAGCCACCCGCTCTGACTTGGTCCCAAATATGATTCACTCCATAATTCTTATAACACATGAATACTCTCTCGGCGAAGCACCCGACGAAATAACTTCCTCTGAAACCTGTATCTATACCAGGCATAAATCCTAAACCTTTTTCCAAGTCCGAACATGAGCCAAGAAGGCTAACCATAGCACATCCTTAATAGTTCCTCCGCTCAATTTACTACCTATGGTCTTTTCTTGTAGCTGGATTAATCCATCAATATGCTAATAACCATAAATCACGCAAGTAGTTAATCATACATTCCAATCATAAGCGGTGGGTCTCTCCCATTTAGCTTGAAGCCATCATTTCACCATTCTTGAGTTCGCCGGACCTTTTTACCTCTTATTAACATAACCTCCCATCATAAGTTATCAAAATTTATCGGAATCTTCCTGTAAATCCCCATATTTCATATTCTGAATCATTAACCACATTCGCACGACCGATCTCTTTGTTGAACAATCAATATAATTCTTTGCAGAAGCTTCGCCAACCACACGACCGCTAACCTGCTCACGGGGAATAACCCACCTAAGGGAATCACCTCCCGATATCTTCCCACGCCGCTGCACGGGGTACATTCCCTATGACACCAATAGCTCATCTTGAGTCCGAGCTCACCTTCTAGTTGCACAAGTCCATTCGCCCCTTGCAGACATCAATTAAATGTGCGGCAACAACCTTCCAAATTCAGGGTTATGCTGCACCCTCCTCCATTTCAAGCAGTTCATTTTCGCCATATCAATCTTCTACCGCATAATAGCCCATACTTCACATCATACCCGCAGGCTTCAATCACCAATCATTAAAATCCCCAATTTGATCCAAACTCTCTTTAAGGCGCGTAGGCATCCTACTACCAAGCCCATATGCAATACCCGCCACTCTCCCACTTTGGCGGAACTCATCTCTTTAATTAACCACTCGACCTTGATCCTCATACTTGGCCTTCTAGAAGTTTTAAGCACCACCTGACACTTCCCACATGACCTTCCTCATACTTTGCTGCTCAATTGTTGTCTTAAATGAAATCTATCTTCCTAGAACTTGAATCCACAATTTGTTACTGACTTTAAACTTTTTCGAAGATCGTCTTTCTCGAACCGTCAACATTTGAAATACTGATTCAATCCTAAAGCAGCGCACCATGCGATATCTGACAGTCGTAACTCCAATACTATTTCACAATATACTGCCATAAAGGCGAATTGTAGGAGATTACAACATCGATTAACTTAGTACGTCCAATTAGGACAACAACACCCCAATGTAGAGGAGAACTCCACCACGCTTGCAATTACCACGTTTCATTACTTCCACCAATCCACTTCTGGCCACCCTCAGTTCGTTTGACTTTCCCCTGCCAGAAGTGAAATACTGGATCCCTTGATTACACACCGAGTAAATCTCCCTTCAATTCATTCACTTCCCCGACACGTGGGCAACACCCTACCATTACAACAACACTGCGGAATAATCAATCATAAGCGTCATGGAAACCTGTGCCTAGCCTCAAGGCTCTTAAAAGTTCTGTACTAAGCTCAAACAATAGAATATCCTTCCACAAGGCGACCATAATAGTCACATCAACTATACCGGGAGAATCATCCCGCACCACATCTGTAGTGCCATTTCAATTCTTCAACTTTCAATTTATAACAAGCGCTCGCATAAGATTGAGTAGGAAGAAATCAAAGGCATAAGCCTCAAAGGAATCGAACCGCACGATAAGGAAATCAAGAAGGGAAGTACTCCTAACAGCCTTGTAGCCTCCCGAGGATAAGTACAGACGTCTCTGTACTGATCCGCGAGACTCTACTAGACTTGCTCATGACTTGCGAGACCGACGGGAACCTAGTGCTCTGATGCCATGTCGTCACGACCCAAAATCCACTAAGGGTCGCGGTGGCGCCGGACACCTCTGTCAGGCCATCCAACTAACTTATCAATTAATTCCTCTTTTAATACTTTTGAAAATCTAAGGTTTTTTCCTTCCATTTTCATAAATAAAAGTTCACTACTTGAATTCAAATTTAAATAATTACAATTAGTACAAATCCGTTGAAAACCATCCTAGAAACCCGGTGTCACAAGTACATGAGCAACTACTGATAAGATAAATAAAATACAACATCCGTCCGGAATACAGTGGACGGAAAGTAAATACAGTACACTGGAAGGGACTACCCTAGCTGCGGTCGTCTCGAATGATGTAGCTCTCCTAGTCCCAGTGTCATCCATGCTGCTACGCCCAATAGGCTGCTAGAGGTATATATACCTGTGCAACAAAAATCCAAAGAAGTGTAGTATGAGTACGTAATCAACGTGTACTCAGTGAGTGTCCCGCCTAA
>MU699915.1:66367-84510 GCA_026770625.1 Nicotiana glauca | reverse complement strand
GCCTAATCCCGAAGGGGTAGAGACGAGATGGTCAACTCTAACACTCTCTAATAGTCCAATGATTATTTATCCTCAATATACATATTAAACAGTGGATTTATATCTTTAGACATGATGTTAATCCAAATAGAGGAAACAAGTAAGCACATAATTCTTTCATAGGAAATTTCCACGATTTCTTTTCATTATTAACAAAATGATCTCGAGCCATAGTGAGGCATGTAACAACTTTATTATGTCCAGGCAGCAATACAAGCATGCGCAAATCATACCAAGGCGAGGACTCGATCCAACAGAAATAAATGTGCACTTGCCGAGGGTCGACGATGCGCCTATAGATGCACCTATTAATCTGCTGAGGCGTTCGGCCCGTTCCAAACTGAACACACACAAACATACAATCAGTAAAGAAGTCAACATGGAGCAATTATCCAAGAAAGGCCAATTCTCTTTAATAATTTGAGAAAATGAGGCTTAAATCTTTTTATAATTCCATTTATTAATTTAATGTGATCTAAGCAATTCAAACCATCAATGGGTTCACAATTAATTCAAATATAACATGCTTTTGGGTCCTAGAATACCCGGACAATGGCATAATAGTAGCTACGCACGGACTCTCGTCACCTCCTGCGTACGTAGCCCCCACAAATAGGAGCACCTAACCAGTTTAACTCAACTATGGGGTAAATTCCCCCTCACAAGATTAGAAAGGAGACTCACCTCGCTCCGAAGATCAAACCCCGGCATTCTACATTCTTCTGAAGACTTGCACCAACGCACAATGCTCCAAAACTAGCCAACAATCATATAAATCCATTAATACATGCTCAATTATACTTTACAACCCAATTTATAACAATTTCTAACCCGAACGAAAAGTTGACAAAAATGCCCTCGGGCCCACGTGCCTGGAATCCGAAATTTCTAGAAGACAAAGTTTAATCATGAACTCACGAACTCAAATATATGATTTTCTCTTAATACCATACTCAAAATCATGGTAAAAATCCAAGAACACAAATTTTCTAGGTTTTTCTCTAACTCTCAATTTTCTACCCATTTACATGCTAAAAATCCATACTTAATCAATGTATTTAACTCATAATAGGTGGGGATAACATACCTTATCATTGATGATGAAAACCCTCTCTTGGAGCTCCCCAAAAATCGCCCAAGCCATGAAAATATGAGAGAAATGACCCAAAATCCGATTTTTAAAACAACTCTCTGCCTCCAGCCCTTTTCGAACCTGCAGAACTTTTTCTGCTTCCGTGGTCCCGATTTTGCGGACACAACTCCGCTTCTGCGGACCAGGGCTCCAGCCCATATTTCGCTTTAGCAGAACCCTATCCGCTTCTGCGGACCGCTTGCCGCTTCTGCGGCTCCTATCCACTCCAGGCCTTCCGCTTCTGCGGTCAGCCAACCGCTTCTGCGGTTCCGCATCAGCGGATCAAGGGCCGCTTCTGCGGTCCTGGCTGCCCTCGCCCTCGTCCGCTTCCGCCGTCCCATTTCCGCAGAAGCGGAAATACCAGATACCAGCTGCTTCAGCACTTCTTCAAACTCCAGATTCGATCCGTTAGCCACCCGAAATCCACCCGAGGCCCCTCGGACCCCCAACCAATCATACCAACCAGTCCCAAAATACATTACGGACTTGCTCGAGGCTTCAAATCATATAAAGCAACGCTAAAATCATCAATCGACCTCCAATCCAGGATTTATGAACTTTGAACTTTCCAACTTCTATTTTCGATGTTTAAACCTATCAAATCACGTCTGATTGACCTCGAATTTTGCACACAAGTCATATTTGACATTACGGACCTACTCCAACTTTCAGAATTGGATTCCGACCAAGATATCAAAAAGTCAACCTCCGGTGAAACTTCTCAAAAACCTTCAAATTCTAACTTTAGCCAAATTGCTCCAAAAGGACCTACGGACCTCCGAATTCACTTCCCATCGCGCTCCCAACTCTAGAATCACCATACGGAGCTTTTTCCGGACTCGGAATCCCAAACGCACATAGATAACACTGAAATGCACTCCAAGCCAAACTTAAGAAATTCCTTATAAAATGCTAACTTCCCCAATAGGCGCCAAAATGCTCCCGGGTTATCCAAAACCCGAATCGGGCATATGCCCAAGTCTGATATCATCGTACGAATGGGCTGGAACCTTCAGATCCCGATTCTGAGGTCGTTTACTCAAAAATCCAATCCTAGTTCATTCTTTCAACTTTAAGCTTGTCAAACGAGAATTTTCATTTAAATTTAACTCCGATCTTCCTGAATTTAAATTCCGACCATGCGAACAAGTCATAATACCTGAAATGAAGCAACTCATGGCCTCAGACTGCTGAACGACGTGCTAGGGCTCAAAACGACCGATCGGGTCGTTACATTATTTTCCACCATTTTCATACTCGACCATGTTTACTCTATTTTAAGACTTAAATGATGTTTGGACTGAGCGACACTGTTTTACTATTGCCCGAGGGGCTTGTGAGGATTTTTTGTCTGAGTAAGGCCGACTGCTATGTTGTGAGGAAACACTGATACAGGTGTGAGGCCGAGGGCCTGAGATATGTATGCCATGAGATGGCTTATTATTGCGCTTGGGCCGTAAAGGGCCCCTCTAGGAGTTTGCACACCCCCAGTGAGCACGTGTGCCTATTGTGATGTGAGATTGAGCCCGAGGGGCAAACTTCTATTTGATTACTTTACCTTAATTACCTATTAATTACATTTTTTACTTATTGGAAGAGGATTTTACTTGACTTTTCACTGGTTTACTATTTTTAAATGATTTTTACTGCTTCATTATAGAATGCCTTGTGCCTTGCGTGTTTTCTTACTTTCAGTCGTTATTTACATTTATTACTCACTGAGTTGGAGTACTCACTTTACTCCCTGCACCCTATGTGCAGATTCAAGTGTAGTTGGTTCCGCCGTCGAGTGTTGATTCCTCTAGCTTCAGGTAGGCTTTTGGAGATAACGAGGTAGCTGTTAACGTCCGCAGCCCCGTGTCTCTACTCCTTTATCATTTCTATTTCCTTTCAGACATTGTACTAGTTATGGATTTAGCAAGATTTTATTATGACTTATAGATGCTCATGACTAGTGACACCCCGGTTAGGGATGTGTATGGGTGTTCTTCTGCGTATTTATGTTATTATTAGTTATTTAGGATTTATTCTTATCATCTTTAAACTGTTCTTAAATTCTTATCTGTTAATAATTAGAAAATGGGAAGTGTCACTGGCCTTGTTTTCACGAGAGGCACCATCATGATCGGGTTCGAGGTAAGGGTCGTGAAAAGTTTGTATCAGAGCCTAGGTTACATAGGTCTTACGAGTCAAGAGCAAGTTTAGTAGAGTCCCGCAGATCGGTACAGAGACGTATGTATTTATCCTTAGGAGGCTGCAGAACCTTTAGGAAAAGCTTCACATTCTTGAACTTCTTGTCGTGTGAGTTTGTTGATCCGAGAACTAAACTTCTATTATTTTATTCTCTCACAGATGGTGAGGACGCCCGGTACCGGACAAGGTGGATGACCACCAGTACCACCAGTTGGGGCCACTAAAGGCCGGGGATATGGCCGTGGTCGTGGTAGAGGTAGAGCAGTGAGGACAGCACCTGCAGATCTACCAGCTGCCCTAGTTCAGGACCAGGTCCCATCTGTAGACCCTCCAGCAGCACTAGCTCAGGCTACAGGTGTGCCTATTGTAATTCTGAGTCTTCCGGAGGCCTAGGCTTAGATCTTATCAGTTTGCACTGGCCTAGCTCAGGCGCTTTCAACCACTACAACCGCAACAACTTCTCAGGCTAAGAGAGGTAGCCAGACTCCTGCCGCTCGCACACCTGAGCAGGTCGTGCAATGACTTCAGACACTAGGGGCACATCCAGCTCAGCCGGTCGTAGTTGCTGTGGACTATGTAGTTCCTGTCATACCATAGGATGATCAGCATAGGTTGGAGAGATTTGGTAGACTTCAGCCTCTGAGCTTTAGTGGGGCAGAGGGCGAGGATGCCCATGACTTTTTGGACAAGTATAAGGGGATGCTTCGTGCAGCTAGTATTCTAGAGACAGCGGGGATGGTTTCATTACTTATCAATTTTCAGAAGCCGCTTTTACCTTGTGAGAGAATTTTGAGAGGCGTAGGCATTTTGGTGCAGCACCCCTTCCTGGACGTAGTTCTCCGTTCTCTTTCTGGAGAAGTATGTGCTGTAGTCTCGCAGAGAGGAGATGCATATAGAGTTTGAGTGGTTGCATCAGGGGGAGATGACCGTGTCACAGTATGATTTAAGGTTCTTTGAGTTGCCTCATCATGCCATCCTGTTTGTCCATACAGATAGAGATAGGATCAGGAGATTTGTCGATGGTCTTACTTATCAGCTCCGTATTATTATGACCAGGGAGAGGGTGACTGGTGCTACATTTGAGGAGGTTGTGGATATTGCCCGGGAGTGAGTCTGTTTGTCTCCGGGAGTGAGAGGAGAGGGAGGCCAAGAGGCCTCGAGGATCTGGTAGCTACAGTGGTGCTCCTTCGAAGGGCTAATATCAGCACGACAGAGGCCGACATTTCTGATATAGTCAGTCTCATCGCTTAGGTTATCGAGGGGCATCATCGGGTCACGGTTGCCACAGTTTACACCTGGGCCATTCTTCACTTAGTGCCCTTCAGCTCAGATCTCATCCCGTGCTCCTTCTGTTCAGGGCTCTCCTATGCCAAGTGCATCTGCGGTTCACTCCGGTGCGAGGGGTTCCCATCAGTTCCCTTATCTAGCACCTGGAAGTTGTTACGAGTATGGAGATATGAGCCACATATGGAGGTAGTATCCCCGTCGTTTTGCTAGTTCATCCCATCAGAGGGGTCAATCATCAACCTCAACGCCAGTTGCTCTACCACTACCCGCCCAGCCAGCTAAGGATGGGGGTCAGTCACCCATGGATTGCCCTAGAGGGGGAGGTCGATATGGGGGTGGTCAAGCCCATTTCTATGCTTTTCCAGGAAAACTCGACGCTATCGCTTAAGATGCTGTTATCACATGTATTGTTTCAGTCTGCCACAGTGATGCCTCTATATTATTTGATCCCCATTCCACATAGTCTTATGTGTCATCATACTTTGCTCATTCTTTGGGTACGCCCTATGAGTTTCTTCCTTTACCTGTTTGTGTATCTACCACGGTGGGCATTACTGTTGTTGTAGACCGTGTGTACCGGTCGTGTGTGGTGACTATTGGGGGTCTGGAGGCTCGAGTTGATCTTTTGTTATTGGGTATGGTGGATTTTGATGTCATTCTAGGCATGGATTGGCTATCTCCGTGCTGTGCTATTCTGGACTATCATGCTAAGATTGTCACATTAGATATACCTGGTGTGTGCCACGGATTGAGTGGCGAGGTGTGACCGATTATGTTCCTAGTAGGGTAATCTCTTTCTTGAAGGCCCAGCATATGGTTGGGAAGGGTTGTCTTTCGTATCTAGCCTATGTGAGGGATGTTGGAGCTGAGACTCCTAGTATTGATTCTGTCCCAGTTGTGAGGGATTTCCCTGATATATTTCCTACAGACCTTCCAGGCATGCCACAATACAAGGACATTGATTTTGGTATGACTTGGTGTCGGGCACTCAGTCCAGTTCTATTTTTCCATATCGTATGGCACCAATTGAGTTGAAGGAGTTAAAGGAGCAGATTCAAGAACTTCTTGATAAGGGGTTCATTCGGCCTAGTGTGTCACCTTGGGGTGCGCCAGTTCAGTTCGTGAAGAAAAAGGATGGCACTATGAGAATGTGCATTTGATTATAGGCAATTGAACAAGGTAACAATTAAGAACAAGTACCCTTTGCCTCATATTGATGATTTATTTGACTAGCTTCACGCGGCAAGGTTATTCTCCAAGATTGATCTCTATTCGGGTTATCACCAATTGAAGATCAGGGACTCGAATATTCTTAAGACGGCCTTCAGGACCAGATATGGTCACTATGAGTTCCTTGTTATGTCTTTTGGGCTGACCAATGCCCCAGCATCGTTCATGCATCTGATGAACAGTGTGTTCCGGCCTTATCTTGACTCACTTGTCATAGTCTTCATTGATAATATTCTGGTATATTTGCATAGTCAGGAGGAGCACGCGGAGCATTTTAGGGTTGTGTTTCAGAGATTGAGGGAGGAGAAGCTTTGTAAAAAGTTCTCCAAGTGTGAGTTTTAGATCAGTTCAGTGGCATTCTTGGGACACGTGCTGTCCAGTGAGGGTATTCAGGTTGACCCAAAGAAAATAGAGGCAGTTCAGAGTTGACCTAGACCGTCCTCAGCCTCGGAGATTCGCATTTTTCTTGGTTTGGCAGGCTATTATCGCCGGTTTGTTCAGGGATTCTCATCTATCGCATCGTCCTTGACCAAGTTGACTTAGAAGGGTGCTTCATTTGTATGGTCGGACGAGTGTGAGGAGAGCTTTCAGAAGCTCAAGACAGCCTTGACCACAACTCCAGTGTTGGTTTTGCCATTAGCTTCAGGTTCATATACTGTGTATTGTGATGCTTCGAGAGTAGGGATCGGTTGTGTGTTGATGCAGGAGGGTAGAGTTAATGTTATGCTTCTCGTCAGTTGAAGCCCCATGAGAAAAATTACGCCGTTCATAATTTGGAGTTGGCTACAATAGTTCATGCGTTGAAGATTTGGATGTATTACTTGTATGGCGTATCTAGTGAGGTGTTTACTGATCATCGCAATTTTCAACATTTGTTCAAGCAAAAGAATCTTAATTTGAGGCAGCGGAGATGGTTGTAGTTGCTCAAGGATTATGACATCACTATATTGCACCATCCGGGGAAGGCCAATGTGGTGGTCGATGCTTTGAGCCAAAAGGCAGTGAGTATGGGGAGTTTAGCATATATTCCAGTTGGGGAGAGACCTCTTGCGGTTGATGTTTAGGATTTGTCCAATCGGTTCGTGAGGTTGGATATTCGGAGCCTAGTCGGGTATTGGCTTGTGTGGTTTCTTAGTCTTCCCTATATGAGCGCATCAGAGAGATCCAAGTATGATGATCCATATTTGCTCGTCCTTAGGGACATATTTTAGTATGATGATGCCATAGATGTGACTATTGGAGATGATGGGGTATTGAGGATGTAGGCCGGATTTGTGTGCCCAATGTAAATGGGCTCCAGGAGTTGATTCTGGAGGAGGCCCATAGCTCGCGGTATTCCATCCATCTAGGAGCCAATAAGATGTATCTGGATCTGAGACAGCATTATTGGCGAAGGATAATGAAGAAAGATATTGTGGGATTTGTAGATCGGTGTCTCAATTGTCGGTAGGTGAAATATGAGCATTAAAGACCGGGTGGCTTGCTTCAGCGGATGGATATTCCAGAGTGGAAGTGGGAGCGGATCACTATGGACTTTGTAATTGGGCTTCCACGACTTTGAGGAAGTTCGATGCTATTTGGGTGATTGTGGATCAACTGACCAAGTCTGCGCAGTTCATTCCTATCTTTACTACTTATTCTTCAGAGCGGTTGGAAGAGATATATCTGGGAGATTGTTCGGTTGCATGGTGTCCCAGTTTCCATCATTTCAGATTGGGGCACTCAATTTACTTCCCAGTTTTGGAATTCTATTTAGCGAGAGTTGGGTACTCAGGTTGAGTTGAGCACAAATTTTCACCCTGAGATGTACGGGCAGTCCGAGCGCACTGTTCAAATATTGGAGGATATGTTATGCAATTGTGTTATTGATTTTAGAAGGTCATGGGATGAGTTTCTACCTCTTGCAGAGTTTGCTTATAACAACAGCTACCAGTCGAGTATTCAAATGGCTCCATATGAGGATTTATACGGGAGGCAGTATAGATCTCCAGTTTGAGGCTAGGCTATTGGGGATAGATTTGGTTCAGGATGATTTATATAAGGTGAAGGTTATACAGGCGAGACTTTCTACAGCGCAGTCGAGGCAAAAGAGGTATGCTCACAGGAAGGTTTGAGATGTGTCCTACAAGGTTGGTGAGAAGGTCCTGTTGAAGGTTTCGCCCATGAACAGTGTTATGAGATTTGGAAAGAAAGGGAAGTTGAGTCTGCGGTTCATTGGGCCTTTTGAGGTACTTCAGAGGATTGGGGAGGTGGCTTTTGAGCCTGCCTTGCCAACCAGCTTGTCAAGTGTGCATCCGGTGTTCCATGTTTCTATGCTCCAGAAGTATATTGGAGATCCGTCTCATGTTCTGGATTTCAGCACGGTTCAGTTGAGGGTGATTTGACTTATGATGTGGAGCCAACAACTATTTTGGAGCATCAGGTTCAGAAGTTGAGATCAAAAGATATAGTTTAGGTGAAAGTGCAGTGGAGAGGTTGGCCCGTAGAGGAGGCTACCTGGGAGACCGAGCGGGAGATGCACAGCAAATATCCTCACCTGTTTGCGGCTTCAGGTATGTTTCTAGACTCGTTCGAGGATGAACATTTGTGTAAGTTGGGGAGGATGTGACGACCCGGCCAGTCGTCTCATGAGTTACTGCTCTGTTTCACCTATTTTTGCTTCTTTATATATTGTCTATCCGTATTTTGAGGTATCGGGTTGGTCGGATTGAATCTGGATTGGTTTTGGTGAAGTTTGAGACACTTAGTCTTTGTTAAGTAGGCTTAAGTTGGAAAAGTCAAACGGATGTTGACTTATGTGTTAGAGGGCTCGGATGTGAGTTTCGATGGTTCGGTTAGATTCGGGAGGTGATTTGGGGCTTAGGAGTGTGATCGGAATGGGTTTGGAGGTTTGGAAAAGATTTAGGCTTGAATTGGCAGAGTTAATAGTTTGTCAGTTTTCGGTTTGTAGGCGAGATTTTGATATAGGGGTCGCAATGTAATTCCGAGAGGTGCAGTAGCTTCATTGTGTCATTTAGGATGTGTGTGCAAAATTTTATGTTACTCAGACGTGGTTTGGTTGGGTTTTTGCTCAAAATTGGAATTCGGATGTTTTTAGAAACTTAGGCTTGAGTCCGAGGAGTTTTGGATGATTTGATGTTGTTTAAAGTGTTTTGATGATTGGAACAAGTTTGAATAAGGTATTGGGATATGTTTGTGCTTTTGGTTGAGGTCCCAGGGGCCTCGGGGTGATTTTGGGTGGTTGATGGAGTGGTTGAGGTGTTGTTGCAGCTGCAGAGATTGCTGCTTCTGGTGTTTTCGCACCTATGGTTTAGGGACCGCAGGTGCGGCGCCGCACGTGCGGAAAGGGAACCACATAAGCGGATTTGAGAGGAAGAGTCAGGAACCGCAGATACGGTGGATTGACCGCACCTTCGAAGGTGCAAATGCAGAGAGTTGACCGCAGATGCTGTATTTTGCCCGTTAAGTGATGTCCAGAGATGCGGAGGTGAGACCGCATATGCAGTACCGCATAAGCGGGTATTGTGCCGCAGAAGCGAAAAGGACTGGCCAGAACATATAAGTTATTTCATTTCACGAATTTGAGCTATTTCACCATTTTTTACTTCGACCTTGGAGCTTTTTGGTCGATTTGAAAGAGCGATTTCAAGGGAACTTCATTGAGGTAAGGATTTTGGACCTAAAACTCATTCCCATGCTATTATTTCATGGATTAGAGCTAGAATTTGTGGAAATTAAGGGTGAAATTAGGGGAAGCTAGGGTTTAGGATTCGAGACCTATGATTGAGGTTTTGATGGGCCATTTGAGGTTGGATTTTTCAGTTTTTGGTATGTATGAACTAGTGGGAAGATAAGAAACCTATTAGTGTAAAAATTTCTGAATTTCGAGACGTGGGCCCGGGGGTCGGGTATTGGTAATTTTGGGATTTGTGCCTTTATTGATTATTTTTGCTTGGGCTTTGTTCCCTTGGCATATTTTAACGTCCTCGTTTTGATTTTGGTTAGATTCGACGCATGTGGAGACCGATTCGAGGGGCAAAGGTATCGCGAGCTACAGACTTAGCCGGTTCGAGGTGAGTAATAATTATAAATGATGTTCTGAGGGTTTGAAACCCTGGATTGCACATCGTAGTGCTATATTGAGGTGAGATACACGCTTGATGACGAGCGTGGGGTCATGCACTATTGGGGATTGTGACTTGGTCCGTCCCGATTTATGAATTTTCCACGTATTTGATTAAAAACTATTTGCTATCATGATTATTTGGGCTGAATGCCATATTTAGGCCTAGTGCCAACTATTTGAACCCTTCGGCGCTTTTTATTGATATTTCCTCACTGTTTTGACTTTATATTTGAACTCAGTCTTGTTATATTCCACCGTTTTCATACTCAGCCATGTTTACTCTATTTTAAGACTTAAATGATGTTTTGAATGATGTTTGGGCTGAGAGACACTGTTTTACTGTTGCCCGAGTGGCTTGTGAGGACTTTTTGACTGAGTAAGGCCGAGGGCCTATGTTGTGAGGAAACACTGATACTGATGTGAGGGAGAGGGCTTGAGATATGTATGCCATAAGGTGGCTTGATTGATATGAGGCCGAGGGCCTTGATTTGATGCCACGAGATGGCTTATTATTGCGCTTGGGCCGTAAGGGGCCCCTCTAGGAGTTTGCATACCCCCAGTGAGCGCGGGTACCCATTGTGATGTGAGATTGAGAACGAGGGCTGTTATTGTTCTGAAATGTTGCCCGAGGGGCGGATGTGATGATACTGTGCCCGTGGGGCGAACTTCTATTTGATTACTTTACCTCAATTATGTGTTAATTACTTGTTTACTTCTTGGAAGAGGATTTTACTTGACTTTTCACTAGTTTACTATTTTTAAATGATTTTTACTACTTCATTATAGAATGCCTTGTGCCTTGTGTGTTTTCTTACTTTTAGTCATTATTTACATTTGTTATTCACTGAGTTGGAGTACTCACTTTACTCCCTGCACCCTGTGTGCAAATTCAAGCATAGCTGGTTCCACTCCCGAGTGCTGATTCCTCTAGCTTTAGGTGGGCTTTCAGATATTACGAGGTAGTTGTTGACGTCCGCAGACCCGTGTCTCTACGCCTTTATCATTTCTATTTCCTTTCAGACATTGTACTAGTTATGGATTTAACAGAATTTTATTATGACTTATAGATGCGCATGACTAATGACACCCCGGTTAGGGCTGTGCATGGGTGTTCTTCCACGTATTTATGTTATTATCAGTTATTTCGGATTTATTCTTATCATGTTTAAACTATTCTTAAATGCTTATCTGTTAATAATTGGAAAATGGGAAGTGTCGGCTGGCCTTGTCTTCATGAGAGGCGCCATCATGATCGGGTTCGGGGTTAGGGTCGTGACACAACCATGTTTGTGAAATGGACACATTCAATGGGAATCACTTCGACTTAGATGTTGACTTGATTTCTCTTGTCTTGATTCCACACTTGGAAGTGTCCATTAGGTACAAGATCAAAGAGTGTATTACATCCGTTCACCAGGAATATGGGTGTACTATTACCAAAAGAAAGGCATATTCGGGTGCAAATATGAATTTGAAATTGTTTAGGGTAACTGGTATAAGTCATTTTCATCGCTACCCAGGTACATGGCCGCACTGAAACACCTTAACCCTGGGACTGTTGTTGAATAGAAGCATGAGCGGAGTGTAGGAATACCAGAATATATATTCAGATACGTGTTCTGGGCATTTAAACCAACAATTTATGGTTTTGTGCATTGCCATCCGGTAATTTCCATAGATGGTACTCATGTCTATGAAAAGTATGATATTAAGTTGTTGATCTTCGTTGCAGTAGATGCCAATGGGAAAATATTTCCACTAGCTTTTGCCATCTATGCCAATAAAACCGAAGAGACGTGGACTCTATTTTTGAACCACTTGAAGCAACACATTATCAAATTACGTTCAGGTATTTATCTAATATCTAGTCGGTATGGTGGTATATTAAGTTCTATAGAGTATTTGCTTGAATGTCAAGAACCATATGTATACCACTGTTATCACAACACCTGAAGGCCAATTTCCAAAAGAAATATCCCAACATGGACTTGCATGATTTAATGTGGATGGTTGCAGCTTTGATCACCTGCAGTGCAAATTCATGAGGTGCATGGAATCAATCCAGCAGTTAGACAAAATAGCCTATAATTGGTTGATGCGACATGAGCTTCACAAGTGGACATTGCATACTAATGGTGGCAGATGATAGGGAACCCTTATTATAAATGTGTCAGAGCCTTTCAACGGGTTATTGAAGTCTCCACGTGGATTGCCTGTCATTGCCATGGTCCGGATGACATTCAAACAGATGGCGGAGAGGTTTATTGAAAGGCATAGAGGTGCATCACAATTGATGGAGAGGGGTGTTGAATTTATGCCAATACCGAAGAAAAAATTTGAGAAATACAGGAGGCAAGCACATTGGCATTTATATTTACAGTATGATCAGGACCGGGGTATTTTTGAAGTTCGCACCACTATCCATCAACACTGGGGGAATAATCTACACATCGTAAATGAAGCCAGCAAGTTGTGTTCATGTGGGAAATGGACCATCTACCATATGTCGTGCTCACATTCCATGAAGTGCTTACAACAAACAGGTTTAGGGGCAACCAACTATGTTGATAGGCAATACAGTATTGCTGCATACTTAAACGCATATAGTGGGCAGTTGTAGCAAGTGGGTGCTGAGCGTTATTGGCCACCAGAATCATTTAAAATGCTATGTAACAAGGACTATTTCCGCAGGCTACAAGTGCAAAAGAGAACGCGTATACGAAACTAAACGGATGTTGGTGATACCGTTTATGCACGTAAATGTGGCATATGCTCACGAACAGGACACAACCGTCGTAAATGTCCTTCAGCTGGTTTGGGTGGCGGTAGTAATCCAGATCCTAGTGCAAGTTCATCTAATGTGCTCAACTATCAAGGATACACATATTTTGTTTTCGTAATTTTTTTCTAATAAGTGTATGTACTTGTTTATGTTGAAAGATGTATCAAATAAAATTATATTTTCACAACCTTGTTTCATCTTATTGATATTTAACATTTTTCAGTTAAGTAAATTAATGAATTTCTCCCTCCCGTTCATGTAATAAAAAATAGCATTGGATTAAAAAATGGAAAAATTTAACGTGCACTTTTGATTTTCACTCCAAAATTATTAGAAAACTAGACTGTTAGAGGAGGAAGGCATTTGTTAAATAAGTGAATATATATAGCGAGGTTAAATACTACATATGTTGTCTTGTCGATCTGAAAAGTTGTCCGACTGCGAAAAAGCTATTTCGTATTAGAAACAATCTTTAACACGCCAAACATAGAGTGGTTAAATACTACGTTTTTGTGTGAATATATATAGCGCAGTTAAATACTACATTTTGTGTGTTGTCTTGTCAATCTGAAAAGTTGTCCGACTGTAAAAAAGTTGTTTCGTAACAGAAAGAATCTTTAACACGCGAAACATAGCGCGGTTAAACACTACGTTTTGTGTGAATATATATAGTGAGGTTAAATACTACATATGTTGTCTTGTCGATCTGAAAAGCTGCCCGACTGCGAAAAAGGTATTTTGTATCAAAAGGAATCTTTAACACGCCAAGCATAACGCGGTTAAATACTACCTTTTGTGTAAATATATATAGTGCAGTTAAATACTACATTTTGTGTGTAGTCTTGACGATCTGAAAAGCTTCCCGACTGCGAAAAAGTTGTTTTGTATAAGAAAGAATCTTTGACACGCCAAGCATAGTACGGTTAAATACTATATTTTGTGTGAATATATATAGCGCGGTTAAATACTATATTCTGTGTATTTTCTTGTCGATCTGAGAAGTTGTCCGACTGCGAAAAAGTCATTTTGTATCAGAAAGAATCTTTAACACGCTAAGCATAGCGCGGTTAAATACTATATTTTGTGTGAATATATAAAGCGCAATTAAATACTACGTTTTGTGTTGTCTTGCCAATAAATAACGGGCGCATTCTAGTTATTTTTTGTGCTTTACCATAACAAATAGTAAAAATTTCCATAAAAGAAGGGTTTTTTCTCTTTAACAAATGTCTGACTGCATGTATGTACCAATGTGCCAATATGGCAAACGATGTATGATGGCGGACAAGTTGGGCCCAGGTACTGAATGTGTGTGAACAGGTTTGGAGGTTATAATAAAAATTTTTGCAATTTTGAGGTATGGATTGATGAACCCTGTCAGCAGGAATGCTACAAACAATCTTTGCAGTTTCTTTATGATTTGACCAAAAAACAGTGGAAATATGAATGAGAATACAAACGAGAAATTGCGGAGTTGAAGGAGAGATTCGAAGAGGTGGAAGAAGAAAAAAATATGCTAGAAGAAAAATGGTTGGAGCAAAGAATACTAAGCGGTTGTGTCTAAATAATGACATGTATGTATTGAGCGTAGTAGTTTATATGTTTCCCGTGTAATGTGTTTTTATTAGTTGTAATGAATTTAAGTTATGTTAAGTTTCTATATTTGTGTTTGCGTTGTAGTGTTGAAATAAAGAAGAAACGGAGAAATAAAAACATAATTCCCATATTATATAAACATAAAAAAATTGTTGTTATTATTTACATAAAATAATGTTTACATAGCGTACATAAAATACAAAAAAAGAAAATCAATGTGTCTCACAGCCGGTGTACTTCAATGCAGCCGCCGGCCTTAGGCGCATCTCATTCCGCCTGGATACGCTATCAGGATCATCTTTATTACGTCGCCTCTTTATCAGAGGATGCACTGCGTCATGATCGTCAGTAGTGCTAATAGGATCGGTAGAAGGGAACGTCGGTCCATCAGCAACCTACAAAAGAATAAGTTAGCTTAGTATATGAAAATATATATTAGTAATGTACGTGTTAAATCAAAAAGAATTTCTTACCATAGTTTCATCGGGCTCCTGAATATAAGCATCCGTCACATCCTGCTCAGCATCGCACAAAGTGGCATCTGTGACAGGCAGTGATGAAGGCTTAATAAGAAAATTATAAAGTTATTTATTGTGAATCAATGAGATAAAAACATATTTAAATTTAATAGTAAAACAAACATACATGCTCCTGTGAAAGATCGACACCACCCGTCGACGAAGAGCCATATTTCAGCCGGTGCCCACAATCCACATCTCGGGTTGCTTGATCCTCAGCAGCAGTTAATAGGCCTGAAAACATCTGCTCCCAATCATGTCCGGTAATGCTCGTGCCCGTGATCAACAATGGATTTGACGGGATCACCTGTGATGCAGCTGGAGTGAATACCAAATGAAGGGTGTACGATGGCATGCTGCTGGGATGATCGTCTGGCTGATGGAGGTCACCTGGAATATCAGCTCCAACATCATCATCAGGTGCCTAAACAGGTGCCTCAACACCCCCTTATTGGGGACCACCTCCTCGCCGGCCCCCACGACCCCGTGGGACAGCCCTGCTTTATGGGGCACCCTTGTCTCGTGAGATAGCCCTACCTCATCGTCCCCTAGCTCGTGGGACAGGCCTACCTCAATAGTAGTGCTCTGGCGCCACATAAGCAGGGACGTGCTCTAAGCGCTCGTCCTCTCTGGTTTGATGTAGTGTCTGGGCAGCCAGCTTTGTAACCTGCCGGCCATACTTCTGCAAAGCGACCGTAGGATCGCCAGCATGCTGCTCTATCTACAGTCCCAACTAGTGTATTAACTGTAAGCCAATAGCCTGCACAACATGTAAAATATAAATTATAGAATGCTAGATCATAGTTATAAGTAAGAATACCAAATAACATACTAGTGCCTCGCGCCTTCCGGCGTATGAAACGTACCGACCACCAGCTCGATGAATGGGATTCCCGATAAAAAGTCGGGTAACGCCGCGGCACCAACCCATGTAATAATGCTCAGTATCCAACCGACTCGGTGAAGAGGGGGGGATCAAGTCAGATCGTTGGTCCCATGTAAAATATCTGGTCCTACTTGGTGGGATGATGCTCCACAATATCAAGGCAGAACAACGGGGCAGAAGAGGCACACATAAGTCGACAGACCGAGCAATAATAGTGTAGGCTAGATATCAACTCGTTGTTGTATGGCGTCCAGATGAACTAATAAGTAAGAACAGAAAAAGTTAGTATACGCAACTTGTGTTTAGAGTGTATTACAAGTAAACTTAGATATACATTTACCTATGCGTCATCCAGTAAATCCAATATATCTCTCAACTAGGAGAGATTATGCTGAGCCTCATAGTCACACATATATCCCCACCAGAGAACCCACCTCCTAGCTAGAGGGAGCAACTCCGGTGGTACATCCGGATCTAATGGTGGTAGAGGTGGCTGCAGCTGCAGAAAGCGCTCCTAGGCCCAAACCTAACATAAAAAGTTGACGTACAATTTAAGATAATTTTACTAGGTATGTTAAAATGAATACAGTATTAGAATATGTTGTCACCTGTAGTAGCGGCAAAAATCCAGCAACGTCACTCTGGGTACCCATGCTTGCATGTCACATATGCCTGTACAAGTGGGCAAGAACAGCTCTAGTGGGGGTAAATGATCTAGCTGCTCAAGATGATGAAGAAATCTCAAGCAGACTAGGTTCCCCGAAGTGTTTGGGAACAAGACCCCTCCAAACATAAGGAGTAACAGCGACCTCGTATACCTGTCAACATGATAATCCGGTGTATCACCATCGATCTCAGGATGCAATGCCTCCAACCACAACCGAATAGTCGTCAACAGAAAATGACTGGTCCCATGTAGTACATTCTCATCCACTGGCTGAAAAGCAGTGAGCTGTTGCAGCATGTCTAGGTACTGTGTCATCTCTCTCATGCCAGGCAGGAGAGCAACGTGAAATCCATCAACGGGCAGCCCATATAAAACCTCCACGTCCTACAGCGTGATGGTGGCCTCACCAATGGGTAGGTAGAATGTGTGCGTCTCCGGTCGCCACCGTTCTATCATGGCCGTGACCAAAGACCAATCGAGTTGCAGTCGCCCGATCTCTAAAATCCTGTAGAAACCTGTCTCCCACAGGCGTGTGACTCCACGATCATGGAGAACTCTGTCATGAAGAAATTCCCAAATGTCGTTCACTCTCCTAGCGCAGAGAGTCTGGGTCAGTAACTTACCCTCCCATAAATGGCCGGACTATGATCGCTCTGTAACGAGAGTAGCGCATCGTTGGAAGGTCCGGGATGAATAGGCGGCACCTCTATGTCGTCTACTGTAAATTAAACAACATTAGTTACATGATATTTTTATAATTTTATATGTTTTTTGTAAATTAAATAACTAAATTTTACAGTTATAAAATATTTAATTATTAAAAATTTACATATGGGTTCTAGGCTCGATATTTGCGATCCAGTAGCACCAACATATCCTAAATTCTTGTATGTGTTTAAATAATAAATTTTTATAAATAAATATTCACATATGGGTTCCAGGCTCGATATTTTGGAATTTAGTAGCACCAATTTATCATGATTTCTTATATGTGTTAGTTTTATTATTTTACATGTTAGTTAGTAAATTAAATAATATTAAATATTCATATAGGCTCCATATTTGCGGTCCAGTAGCACCAATTATATGTTGACTATAATTGGACAGAGTTTGTGTTTGATCTGTCAGTTATTCTGACATATTTTTGAGTATAAGAGATACTTAAACTACAGAAAAACTACGCTAAAGGCACTATATTTTATCATGCTAAAAGGTACTAAATTTTACTACGCTAAAAGGCACTACATTTTACTACGCTAAAAGGTATTACATTTTACTACCTTAAAAAGGCACTATACTACTAGTATTTAAGGAAATAAATAACTTATACCAGATAAAACACAACAAATGTATTATAATCACAAAACATTTAAAAAAATACATATAAAATAGTAATACTAATTTATTAACAAACAATAATGATTTCACATTTTTTATTAACAAACAATAATGATTTAAAAATAACATACCAATTTAATTGCAAAAAAATAAAAAATAACATACAACACATTTAAAATAACTAATATGCATTATTTATACGAGTTTGGACATAAACTAAATCGGAATAACTCGATTTAAGTTTTTCGAAAAGTTGAAAATATGGAACTTTGACTCCGAAACAAATAACCCACAACAATAGAAGGTTTGGCTAGGACGTGGGACCAACTTTGATTAGTGTTTGTGAGAT
>MU699915.1:38946-64680 GCA_026770625.1 Nicotiana glauca | reverse complement strand
GGGGGGGGGGGGGGGGGGGGGGACCGTTGCTTCACTTTTTAAAAATGGAGCCTTGAGTTCTATCCAGAACGTGGAGCGAAAGGAAATGGAAAAGCACTTATATATATAAAGTGCGGTATGTTACTGCGTTTTATATAAAACACAGTAATGAGCTGCGCTTTATATAGCAGTCTTATCAGCTTCCAGTAAAGCGCAATATTTAACTGCGTTTCATATAAAACGCAGTAATGAACCGTGCTTTACCTTAACATCTCAAATGCCCGTTAAGTAAAACACAGTTGACAACTACTTTTTATATAGAATAGTAACTTCTTTTTTTCACATATAAAAGTGTTTTGAGTCCAAAAGAACCACATTTTGGTTCTGGACTTCCATTTTGAGGTTGTATGGTTATTTTCCTTGAAATTATTTTTTAGAAAAAGTGTGATCTTATCATTTATCTTCTCATATTTAGATGGTAAGTAAAATAACTTGCTCATCAACTTTGATTAAATGAATTGGTAATACTAGTTTTAGTGTATGTGCGTTGAACGTGTATTTTGCGCCTATCGATAAAAAATATGGAATGTTGAATAAAAATAAATTATGTGTAATAGCAATTGATGTAGAGATAGATACAATAGTCATTTAAATGACAAAAAATACTTTATCTAGAAATATAAATGTATTGACAAATTTAAATTCTAGGTATAAATTCATGCTTAGAAGCACTTTGGCCATGCTTATGGGAATATTTTTTTAGCTTCTACTACTATTCGAAAGCGCCTAAAAAACATTAACTCTCTAAAATAGGGATATTTGAAAGGAAATATTTACCTTTGACTTCCCTAAAACTTGGTCAAATAGATTGGCCTACATATTCTGGATGTGAGCAATCCGGCAGTAATCGACCTTTTTTAATTTGTCTAACTCAATTCAAAGTTGGGTCGTCCAATTCGCAGAGGCATCAATAAGCCACTAAACAACCAAACTACATTATCTTAATGAATCCATTCTACGGACTACTGTAGGTTCGATAACTTTGAGAAAAGAAAGATATGGACATAAAAGTATATAACAGAAATAATTACAACACTAATTAAAAGGAAAAAAAAAGAAAGGAAATGAAAACAAAAACCTAAAATTTGTGAATTCTAATCAACCTAAAACTCTGTGAATCTTCTTTTATAAGATTCAAGTATCATAATATATTGTGGTACAACATACAATCTAAATGAATACCACATACAAATACTACAAATAGGATTGATGTAATGAGTATTACCATTTGGAATATCATCAAATCAAGCAATTCATGAATTTGATTATGAATGCGCCAAATTACAAGTTCCGGAAGTACCTCCACCTGTCACGACCCGGATATCCCACCATCGGGAGTCGTGATGGCGCCTACTATCGGAGCTAGGCAAGCCAGACATTTTAAACATTCCCTGATTTCACCTCAACATTAACAATATAAATATAACGAGTCATTTAAATAAAAGCGAAAGTAATAGAAATATAGATAACTGAAAACCTAAATTGTGGAAATTTAATATTTCTTTACCCAAGACTGGTGTCGCAATCTCACGAACTACTAAAGAGTGCTACAAATAAGTCTGAATAGAAATACATAAATATCTGTCTCGGTACAATGAAAACAAACTGAAAACATAGAAAGGGACTCCGGCCCGCGAACGCCAGCTAGGCTACCTCGTAAGTCCCTGGACTAAAGTCAGCTCCCAGTCAAAAATCCTACTGCTGTGGTCCAAAAGCTGCTCCTGGATCTATGCAAAAAGATGCACAAAGTGTAGCATCAGCACAACTGACCCCCTGTGCTGGTAAGTACCTGGCCTAACCCCGGCGAAGTAGTGACGAGGCTAGACCAGACTACCAGATAAACCTGTGCAGATATATATACAAGTACAACAAAATAATAGCGAAAAGTAAATAATTATAATTGGTAGGGGAACATGCTTATGGGGTAGCAGATAAAACGGAATATCAAGAATAACAAGGAAACTACATTTGATTCCTTCTCACACAGAATAAGGGAAAACAAACTACTTTCTCTTGTTTCAATTTCCTCTCGTTGCAGGCGTGCAACTTGATCCCATTTCTCAAAATATCACGTGGTATGCATACGCATACCACTCGATCCCATTTCATAACATCACGTGTTAGGCGTACCACTCACTCCCATTTCATAATATCACGTGGTAGGCATACCACTTGCTCCCATTTCATAATATCACATGGTAGGCGTACCACTCGCTCTCATTTCATAATATCACGTGGTAGGCGTACCACTCGATCCCATTTCATAACACCTCGTGGTCGGCATGCCACACGATCCCATTTCATAATATATAAGTGGTCGGCGTGCCACATGATCCCATTTCATAATATATAAGTGGTCGGCGTGCCACATGATCCCATTTCATAATATATAAGTGGTCGGCGTTCCACACGATCCCATTTCATAATATATAAGTTGTTGGCGTGCCACACGATCCCATTTCATACGATCCCATTTCATAATATATAAGTGGTCGGCGTGCCACACAATCCCATTTCATAATATATATAAGTGGTCGGCGTGCCACACGATCCCATTTCATAATATATTAGTGTTCGGCGTACCACACTATCCCATTTTATAATATATAAGTGGTCGGCGTGCGACACGATCCCATTTCGTTCAACACAATACACAAAATAATCTCAGCGAGCGAACAAGATAATATAATAAACTATCCCGGCAAGGGACATCCAGCTATAACCAAACTTATTCAATTTCTACTTAACATATTTAAATCAATCAGTCTCAACAATTACCGGCTCAGTGTTTAAAGATTTCCAACCAAGTCCTCATAAACAACAATTAAGAATTCGATAATTTAGCAATTCAGGACTCACGGTCATGCTCGACACCAGTGTATAGATACTCATTACCATTCCTATACACCGTACTCGATAAATAGCAATTAGCAAATAAGACTCTACTCCTCTTCCCTCAAGCCAAAGTTAGACCAAACACTTACCTCAAATGCTTCAAAAATCAACTCAAGCCTCTAGTGTAGCTTTATCCCTCGAATTCACTACCAAACCGCTCGAATCTAGTCACAAATTAATTGAATGCATCAACAAATGCTAATTGAGTCAATTGAATGCTTAAAAATGAATTCTCCAAAGTTTTACTCAAAATTTTCTAAAATGCCCCCAGGCCCACGTGGTCAAAACCCGAGGTTCGAACCAAAACCCGGTTATCCATTCCCCCACGAGTTCATATCAATGATTTGTTTTGAAATTGGACCTCAAATTGAGGTCCAAATCCCCAATTTTAAGAAAATCTAGGTTCTACCCAAAATCCCCATTTTCACCCAGGAAAAACCTTGATTTTAAGATGAAAACATGATAAATGATGTTAAAGATTGAAGAAATTAAGTGAAAATCAACTTACAATTGAATTGGAGAAGATAGGTTTCTTTGAAAATCGCCTATGGAGTGTTTGAGTTGAAAGAATGAAGAAATGGGGTGAAAAATTCATCTAAGTATGAAAAATGCAAGCCTCAGTTATGGGAAATGCGAACATGGGTTCGCAATTGTGAACCCAGCAGACCCGAGAAATTCGAGACAAAAGTTCGCATTTGCGAACATCGAACAGCCCAGGGTTTTCGCATTTGCAACCATTGCGTCGCATTTGCGAACAACCCCAGTCCGCATTTGCGAGGAGAAGGATTGCAATTGCTATCCCAGGCCTAGGTCCCGCACTTCACATTTGCGATAAAATGCTCGCAATTGCGAGCTCGCATTTGCGAAGCCTGCATAACTGAAGAACACTTGATTTTTCAAAAGTGAGAAATGCAATCCGATGCCTATCCAAAACTCACCCGAGTCCTCGGGGCTCCAAACCAAACATACACACAACCTCAAAAACATTGTACGGACTTACTCGTGCGATCAAATCACCAAAATAACATCATATACATAGAATCAAGCCTCAAAACACATGATTTTCTTCTAAACTTCATAAACTTTCAAGTTTGGAACTTATAGTCCGAAACACGTCAAACGACGTCTGATTTCAACCAAACTTTATAGGTAGCGCTTAAACCATATATAATACTTGTACCGGGCGTCGGAACCAAAATACGAGCCCGATACCATAGTCTTTTAATAAATTTACATTTCCAATTTTCTTAACAATTTCGGAAAAATAATTTCACAGAAAAATTCTTTTCTCGAGCTCTAGATCTCGGAATTCGACTCCGGGCATATGCCCGAGTCCTATATTTTTCTACGGACCTTCCGGGACCGTCAAATCACGGGTCCGGATCCGTTCACCAAAAATATTGACCAAGGTCAACTTTAATCATTTTAAAGCCACATTTTAAAAATTTTCACAGAATTTAACATATAATCTTTCTGGCTACGCGCCCAGACTACGCACACAAATCGAGGCAAGTAAAAATAAGGTTTTCAAGGCCTCGAAAGTGCAGCAAAAGAGAGAAATCCGGTGATGACCCTTTGGGTCGTCACATTCTCCACCTCTAAAACAACCGTTCGTCCTCGAACGGACAAAGAAAAAAGTACCTGAGTCAGGAAATAGATGAGGATAAAGGCTCCGCATATCAGACTCGAACTCCCAGGTCAATGCCTCAGGAGGCTGACCTCTCCACCAGACGCGCACTAAAGAAAAACTCTTCGACCTCAACTGTCGAACCTACCTGTCTAGAATAGCTACCGGCTCCTCCTCATAAGACAGATCCTTGTCCAACTGGACAGTGCTGAAATCTAACACGTGGGCTGGATCGCCGTTATACCTCCGAAGCATGGACACATGAAACACTGGATACACGGCTGACAAGCTAGGTGGAAAGGCAAGTCAATAAGCCACCTCTCTCACACGATCTAGAATCTCAAATGGACCAATAAACCTAGGGCTAAGCTTGCCCTTCTTCCCAAATCTCATCACGCCCTTCATAGGTGACACTCGGAGCAAGACCCACTCACCAACCATGAAAGCCACTTCTCAAACCTTATGATCCGCATAACTCTTTTGCTGCGACTGAGCCGAACGAAGTATGTCCTGAATGGTCTTGACCTTATCCAAGGCCTCCTGAATTAAATCCGTACCAAATAACCGAGCCTCTCCTGGCTTAAACTATCTGATTGGAGATCGACATCGCCTACCATACAACGCCTCATATGGAGCCATCTGAATGTTGGACTTGTAGCTGTTGTTGTAGGAGAACTCTGCTAAAGGCAAAAACTGGTCCCACGAGCCTACAAAATCAATGACACCGGCTCGGAGCATATCCTCCAATATCTGAATAGTCCTCTCGGACTTGCCGTCCGTCTGAGGATGGAACGTTGTGCTCAACTGAACCTAGGTGCCCAACTCCTGCGAAACTGCTCTCTAGAGGCGCGAGGTAAACTGTGTACCCCGGTCCAAAATGATAGATGCCGGCACTCCATGAAGACGAACAATCTCCCGAATATAAATCTCAGCTAATCTCTTGGATGAATAGGAGACTGCCACAGGAATGAAATGCGCTGACTTGGTCAACCTATCATGACCCAAATAGCATCCAACTTCTTCCGAGTCAACGAAAGTCCGGTAACGAAATCCATGGCAATCCTCTCCCACTTCCACTCAGGAAGTTCAATCCTCTGAAACAAACCACCAGGCCTCTGATGCTCATACTTAACCTGCTGACAGTTCAAACACCTAGCCACATATGCAACAATATCTTTCTTCATCCTACGTCACCAATAATGCTGTCGCAAGTCTTGATACATCTTCGCGATGCCCGGGTGAATAGAATACTGAGAACTATGGGCCTCTGCTAAGATCAACTCTCGAATACCATCAACATTGGGCACACAAACTCGCCCTTGCAACTTCAAAACACCATCATCATCTAAGGTCACCTTCGTGGCACCTCCATGCTAAACCGTGTCTCTCAGGACACACAAATGGGGATCATCAAACTGCCGATCACGGATACGCTCCAATAATGAAGAACGAGCGACCGTGCAAGCTAACACTCTGCTAGGCTCAGAAATGTCCAACCTCACAAATCGATTGGCCAAGGCCTGAATATCCAAAGCAAGCGGTCTCTGGCTGACCGGAACATAAGCAAGACTACCCATGCTGGCGGACTTCCTACTCAATGCATCGGCCACCACATTGGCTCTCCCCGGGTGGTACAAAATAGTAACATCATAATCCTTCAATAGCTCTAACCACCTCCTCTACCTCAAGTTCAACTCTTTCTGCTTGAAAAGTACTGGAGACTCTTGTGATCAGTGTATACCTCACACGTCACACCATATAAATAATGCCTCCAAATCTTCAAAGCATAAACAATGGCTGCCAACTCTAGATTATGAACCGGATAATTCTTCTCGTGGATCTTCAATTGCCTCGAATCATAAGCAATGACTCTGCCATCCTGCATCAATACCGCACCAAGACCAATACGGGAAGCATCACAATAAACTGTATAAGGCCCTAAACCTGTGGGCAAAACCAATACCGGTGCCGTAGTTAGAGCTGTCTTGAGCTTTTGAAAGCTCTCCTCACACTCGTCTGACCATCTGAACTGGGCACCCTTCTGGGTCAACCTGGTTATCGGCGCTGCTATGGATGAAAATCCCTCTACGAACAGGCGGTAATAACCTGCTAACCCCAAGAAACTTCGAATCTCAGTAGCTGATACTGGTCGAGGCTAGTTCTTGACTACCTCAATCTTCTTCGGGCCCACTTGAATACCCTCTGCTGATATAACATGACCCAGAAATGCAACCGAACTCAACCAGAACTCGCACTTAGAGAACTTAGCATACAACTGACTATCCTTTAGAGTTTGAAGAACCACTCTGAGGTGCTGCTCATGCTCCTCCTAGCTGCAAGAGTACACCAGAATATCATCAAAAGAAACTATCATGAACAAGTCCAGGTAAGGCCTGAACACTCGGTTCATCAACTCCATAAATGCTGCTGGGGCATTGGTCAACCCAAACGACATGACCAGAAACTCATAATGCCCATACCGAGTGCGGAATGCTGTCTTAGGGACATCAAATGCCCTAATCCTCAGCTGATGGTAGCCAGATCTCAAATCTATCTTTGAAAACACTTTCGCACCCTGAAGCTGGTAAAACAAATCATCAATCCTCGGCAGTGGATACTTGTTCTTAATCGTCACTTTGTTTAACTGCCGGTAATCAATGCACATTTTCATCGATCCATCCTTTTTCTTTACAAATAACACCGGCGCACCCCAAGGGGAAACGCTAGGCCTGATGAAACCCTTCTCTAGCAAATTTTGCAGCTGGTTCTTTGACTCCTTCAACTCTGGCGGGGCCATGCGATACAGCGGTATAGAAATGGGCCGTGTGCCTGGGGCTAGATCAATACATAAATCAATATCCCTGTCGGGCGGCATACCCAGCAGGTCAGAAGGGAAAACCTCGGGGAACTCCCGAACAATAGGAACAGAATCAATAGAAGGAACCTCTATGCTGGAATCGGGAACATACTCCAAATAAGCTAAAAACCCATCCTCGACCATGCGTCGAGCCTTCACATATGAAATAACACTACGGGTGGCATGACCTGAGGTCCCTCTCCACTCCAATCGGGATGAATCTGGCAAAGCCAAGGTCACGGTCTTGGTGTGACAATCCAAGATGGCATGATACGGGGACAACCAATTCACTCCTAATATGATGTCGAAATCCACCATGTCTAAGAGCAATAAATCAACACGGGTCTCAAGAACCTCAAACACTACCACACATGAACGATGGACTCGGTCGACCACTATAGAATCACCTACCGGTGTAGATACATAAATAGAGATACCCAAAACATCACTAGGCACAGCCAGGTAGGGTGCAAAATAAGACGACACATATGAATATGTAGACCCAGGGTCAAATAGCACTGAAGCATCCCTATTACAAACAAGAATAGTACCTATAATAAAAGCATCTGAAGACTCAGCCTCTGGCCTGGCTGGCAAAGCATAACACCGGGGCTGGGCCCCACCTTCCTGAACCATGTCTCTGGGCGATCGGCTGCTGGCTGACCTCTACCTGTGGCAGTCCGAGCTCTACCTCTATGATCTCTACCTCCACCTCTATGGCCTCTACCCCCGCCTCTAGCTGGTTGGGCAGGCTGTGGAACCTCCGGTGCCTGAATCATAACACGAGAACTCTGATGTTGAGAGCTGTCAGAAGATCGAGGGCAATACCTAGAAATGTGCCTCGTGTCGCCACACGTGAAACAAGCCCTCGGCTGCTGAGAATAATGGAGTGGTTGTGCGCTGATAGGTGCTGATGGTGAACTGAAAAGCTGCTGGTCAGAATACTGCGAATGAGAACCACGACCACCTGAAGTACCATGAGAAACCTGAAGAGCTGACTGAAAGGGCCTCGGAGGATGGCCTCTACCATAAGAATCTCTACCTCCAGACGATATACCACTGAACCTACCCGTGTGACGGGGCCTCTTATCTGACCCATGACTACCTCCCCATGCAAGAGCCATCTCAACTCTACGGGCCGAGTTGGCCACCTCCTGAAAGGAAATATCACTACCAGCTCCCACAGCCATCTAGAGACGTATCGGCTGAATCAATCCATCAATAAACCTCCGCACCCTCTCTCGCTCTATGGGGAGTATAATAATAGCATGGCGTGCCAAATCAATGAACCGCGTCTCATACTGGTGACTGTTATGGAGCTCTGCTGGAGGCGCTCAAACTGCCTGCGAAGTGCCTCCCGCTAAGTAACTGGGAGAAACTTCTCCAAAAATAACTCTGAAAACTTACCCCACTTCAATGCTGGAGACACTGCTGGTCTAGATAAATAATAGTCCCTCCACCAATTCTTGGCGGATCCTGCAAGCCGAAAGGTGGAGAAGTCGACCGCATTGGTCTCCACAATACCCATAGTCCTAAGGATCTCGTGGCAGCTGAATAAAAAATCCTTTGGATCCTCTGAAGAAGCACCGTTGAATGTGGTGATGAAGAACTTGGAGAACCTATCAAGTCTCCACAAAGCATCAGAAGACATCGCCGCTCCATCGCCGGTCTGGACTGTAATACCTGGCTGAGCTGCCACAACTGGCTGAACCACTAGGACATGAGCCTGGGGAGCTACATGCTCCGGAGTACATATAGCAGGAGTCTGAACCCCTCCTCCAGCCTTAGAAGTGGCTGGTGCTACTGGAAGCAAACAAGCTCTAGTGACGCTTTCCATAAAGCCTGCCAATCTGACTAAAGTGTCCTAAAGATCTAGGGTGACCATGGCCCCTCCTGGGACCTGAGCTGGGCCCACTGGAGCTGCTGGGGCTGGAACCTCCTCATCATAATCAATATAAGGCTCCACCTCTAGGACTGCTACCCGGGGCTGTGCTCTGCCTCTTCCTCGGCCTCTGCCCCTCGCAGGATCTACTGCTGGGTGCTCGGGCTGCTGCGTGGTAGAAGAGGAAGCACCTGTTCTCGCCATTTATGAAAGAACAGAGTGGAAAGACAATCAGTATTTGAGAAACAGAATCGCACGACAAGAAAGAACAAAAGTGAAACTTTTCCTAACTCTGTAGCCTCTGAGGGATAAATACAGATGTCTCTGTACCGATCCCTCAGACTCTACCAAGTTTGTCCGTGAGTAGCGAGACCTATGTAACCTAGAGCTCTGATACCAACTTGTCACGACCCGGATATCCTACCATCGAGAGTTGTGATGGCGCCTACTGTCGGAGCTAGGCAAGCCAGACATTTTGAACATTCCCTGAGTTCACCTCAACATTAACAATATAAATATAATGAGTCATTTAAGAAAAGCGAAAGTCTTAAAAATATAGATAACTGAAAACCCAAATTGCGAAAGTTTAATATTTCTCTACCCAAGACTGGTGTCGCTATCTCACGAACTACTAAAGAGTGCTACAAACAAGTCTGAATAGAAATACATAAATGTCTGTCTCGGTACAATGAAAACAAACTGAAAACATAGAAAGTGACTCCGGCCCGTGACCGCCAGCTAGGCTACCTCGTAAGTCCCTGGATTGAAGTCAGCTCCCAGTCAAAAATCCTACTGCTGTGGTCCAAAATTTGCTCCTGGATCTGTGCAAAAAGATGAACAGAGTGTAGCATCAGCATAACCAACCCCATGTGCTTGTAAGTGTCTGGCCTAACCCCAGCGAAGTAGTGACGAGGCTAGACCAGACTACCAAATAAACCTATGCAGATATATATACAAGTACAACAAAATAATAGCAGAAAGTAAACAATTATAACTGGGAGGGGAACATGCTTATGGGGTAGAAGATAAAACGTAATATCAAGAATAACAAGGAAACTACATCTGATTCCTTCTAACACAGAATAAGGGAAAACAAACTACTTTCAATTATTTCAATTTCCTCTCGTTGTAGGCGTGCAACTCGATCCCATTTCTCAAAATATCACGTGGTAGGTGTACCACTCGATCCCATTTCATAACATCACGTGGTAGGCGTACCACTCACTCCCATTTCATAATATCATGTGGTAGGCGTACCACTCGCTCGCATTTCATAATATCATGTGGTAGGCGTACCACTCGATACCGTTTCATAATACCTCGTGGTCGGCATGCCACACGATTCCATTTTATAATATATAAGGGGTCGGCGTGCCACACAATCCCATTTCATAATATATAAGTGGTCGGTGTGCCACACGATCCCAATTCATAATATATAAGTGGTCGGCGTGCCACATGATCCCATTTCATAATATATAAGTGGTCGGCGTACCACACGATCCCATTTCATAATATATAAGTGGTCGGCGTGCCACACGATCCCATTTCTTTCAACACAATACACAAAATAATCCCGGCAAGGGAACAAGATAATATAATAAACTATCCCGGCAAGGCAGATCCAGCTATAACCAAACTTATTCAATTTCTACTTAAACATATTTAAATCAATGCTCAGGCTCAACAATTACCGGCTCAGTGTTTAAATATTTCCAACCAAGTCTTCATAAACAACAATTATGAATTCGATAATTTAGCAATTCAGGACTCACGGTCATGCTCGACACCAGTGTACAGATACTCATTACCATTCCTATACACCGTACTCGACAAATAGCAATTAGCAAATAAGACTCTACTCCTATTCCCTCAAGCCAAAGTTAGACCAAACACTTACCTCAAATGCTCCAAAAATCAACTCAAGCCTCTAGTTTATCTTTACCCCTCGAATTCACCACCAAACCGCTCGAATTTAGTCACAAATTAATTGAATGCATCAACAAATGCTAATTGAGTCAATTGAATGCTTAAAAATGAATTCCCCAAAATTTTACTCAAAATTTCCCAAAATGCCCCTGGGCCCACGTGGTCAAAACCTGAAGTTCGAACCAAAACCCGGTTAGCCATTCCCCTACGAGTTCATATCTATGATTTGTTTTGAAATCGGACCTCAAATTGAGGTCCAAATCCCCAATTTTAAGAAAACCTAGGTTATACCCAAAATCCCCATTTTCACCGATGAAAAACCTTGATTTTAAGAAGAAAACATGATAAATGATGTTAAAGATTGAAGAAATTAAGTGAAAATCAACTTACAATTGAATTGGAGAAGATAGGTTTCTTTGAAAATCGCCTATGGAGTGTTTGAGTTGAAAGAATGAAGAAATGGGGTGAAAAATTCGTCTAAGTATGAAAAATGCAAGCCTTAGTTATGGGAAATGCAAACATGGGTTTGCAATTGCGAACCCATCAGACCCGGGAAATGCGAGACAAAAGTTCGCATTTGCGAACATCGAACATCCCAGGGTTTTCGCATTTGCAACCATTGCATCGCATTTGCGAACAACCCCAGTCCGCATTGCGAGGAGAAGGATTGCAATTGCAATCCCAGGCCCAGGTCCTGCACTTCCCATTTGCGAGTGTCGGCTTCACAATTGCGAAGCCTGTAGAACTGAAGAACACCAGATTTTTCAAAAGTGAGAAATGTAATCCGATGCCTATCCAAAACTCACCCGAGCCCTTGGGGTTCCAAACCAAACATACACACAACCTCAAAAACATCGTACGGACTTACTCGTGCGATCAAATCGCCAAAATAACAAGTTATACATAGAATCAAGTCTCAAAACACATGATTTTCTTCTAAACTTCATAAACTCTCAAGTTTGGAAGTTATAGTTCGAAACACGTCAAATGACGTCCGATTTCAACCAAACTTTACACGTAGCGCTTAAACCTTATATAAGACTTGTACTGGGTGTCGGAACCAAAATATGAGCCCGATACCATAGTCTTTTAATAAATTTTCATTTCCAATTTCCTTAACAATTTTAGAAAAACAATTTCTCAGAAAAATTCTTTTCTCGGGCTCTAGACCTCGGAATTCGACTTCGGGCATATGCCCAAATCCCATATTTTTCTACGGACCCTCCGGGACCGTCAAATCACGGGTCTGGGTCCGTTCACCAAAAATGTTGACCAAGGTCAACTTTAATCATTTTAAAGCCACATTTTGAAATTTTTCACAGAATTTAACATATAATCTTTCCGGCTACACGCTCGGACTACGCACACAAATCGAGGCAAGTAAAAATAAGGTTTTCAAATCCTCGGAAGTGCAAAAAAGAGAAAAATCTGGTGATGACCCTTTGGGTCGTCACACCACCCCCACCCACCCACCTACAATATATATATATATATATATATAGCTATGGTAGAGCCCCAGATATTATCAGTAGGGAAGCTGGAGATGAAGGCTTGGTCGACTCGTTAGCTACACAACACAGCCATCCTAATAGTACATTTTTTCCTTAGGAAACATTTCGACGACAAATTCGATCTAATGAAACAGTTATGGATTGTTTCTGTAAAAATGCATTTTACGTTTCGTATGAGGAAGAGTAGCAGTAAATTAACTTCAGTGGATACTGATATGTGAGTTGCCCGTGGAAGTTACACACTTTTGAAGTATGAGAGTTTTGATAGGTTTATATTACCAAGTACCATGGCGAGCACACATGCAGGGTACAACACATATCAAGCCTTCATCCTAGTGTGTCGTCGAAGACTTTGTGTGCATATTACCAGGAACACTATGTTAATTGCAAAGGCCCATCCCCGTTAGATCTGAAGGATGCTATTTTTGCAGATTTTAATCAAAATCTTACATATTGGAGGAGCTGGAAGGTAGATGAAATAGCTAAGACTATGGTCAGGTGTACTCCGGAAGAGGGGTATGCTTTGTTGGAAGCGTATTGCCATGTTATGTTTTCCTATAATGAAGGAAGTATTGTTGATTTGAAAGTTGACGATAAATTGTATTTTACATATTTTTCTTGTCTGTTGGAGCTCTCATTAAGGGATTCACGCATATGAGAAAGTTTCTTGCCATTGATGGGACATTTTTGAGTGGCAGGTATGGAGGATGCTTGTTGTTTGATGTGTAACAAGATACATAGAATCACATTTTCCAATTGTGTTCTATGTAGTCGATAAAGAGTGAGATGATTCTTGGACCTACTTTTTTGAACAGTTGGAGCACATTATTGACGAGAGTAATGAATTGTGCATTATCTATGATCGACATCTGTCTATTGGGAATGGCTTCAAAAAAGTTTTTACAGCCTCTCGTCATTGTTTTTGCACGCGTCATATTGCTGAAAATATGCGCAAGAGGTTTCATTGTAGAATTTTATCAAGCATTTCTTTTCTGCCACACAGGCATACAATACAGAGTAATTCTTTGATCATTTCAGCAATTGCGTGATAAAAAAGGGAATAGCTAACTGCCTCGCGAATGAAATTGGGTTCCAAAAGTGGAGCAAGGCCTTTTTTCTAGGAAACCATTACGGTGTGTTTACAACAAATATTGCAGAATCTCTTAACACAATGCTTAAGGATCAAAGAGACTTCCCGATGCCTATTCTATTATATTGTTTGAAAGTTTGCAGAAAAGTTAGAGGAGAGGCATAAGGAAATGAAAAATATTTTGACCCTCTTTGTTCCTTTTGCTGAAAAGAAGATTTGAAATAATATGATTTTCGGCGACTCGCTCCATGTGCATCAATTAGAGAAAATACATTATAGCATTGTCGGTCATGGCAGGGATATCGTAGTTGATATGGAATTGAACACATGTCTTGTTGTCAGTTTGACTTGGAAAAAATAGTCTGCCCAGATGCAATGGCAGCTCTGAGATTGAGCTTTGGGGATGTATATGGTTCCTCCATTTACGATCACTCCTATCCGTTCTATAAAGTTTCAACATATTTGGGTGCATATAAAGGAACCATTCACATAATCCGTACAGAAGAGAAATGGGTGGTGTCCGACGAGATTCAATTCCCAAAAACGCTTCTACCCAATTTCGAGCTTACAAAGAGTAGAAGGAAGTTTAAGAGATGGCCAAGCATTTTAGAACCTAGTTTTTCTGGAAGCAAGAAAAAGGAAAAATTAAATGTTCTATTTGCAAAGAACTTGGCCACGAGAAAATGACTTGTAAAGTATTGTTGTAGCATTCTTGTTATTTTAGCTACTGGTGTTACAATAAAGATAATTAACTCTTTTAATATTCTATACTTGATGTTTCTACTATCAATTGTTGCATTGTACATCATAGATTATTTTTTTATGGTCAACCACCAACATTGTCTATTGCAGATCATGATCTAAATTCAACCCTCCCTTATTTTAAGAAGGAGTCATGTGACCAATTTGTCTCATAGACTATTGTTTTATGGTCAACCACCCACATTATCTATTAGGCCTAAGAAGTAAAATGAACCCCATTATTTTAAGAAGGAGTCGTGTGCCCTTCTGTCGTAGTTTACTGCTTTAGAAACCAATATTCTATTGTCAACCCTATCGACATTGCAATGATCGCACCAGTTGTTTTGCTTTTTAGAGCCCCTTTCCCCTAAATAGACTTCTAGTACGTGCTTTTGCTATTTTATGACTTGCGAGGATGGTTTGTTCAGAATTTGGAAGGGTTCGGGTTGAAATCGGAATACTTGGTACCTTAAGGTTGGCTTAAACGGCTAAGTTTTACTTCGGATAACTTTTTGAGTAAAAAACCTCGAAATCGGGATTTCACAATTTTAGTAAGTTGGTATGATGATTTCAAACATGGGCGGATGTTCGGATCAGATTTTTGATGATCCGGGAGCGTTTTGGCGCCTAATAGTAAAAGTTGGAGTTTTGAGCAAAATCGATAAGTTTGGGTTGAAATGGATTATTACATTCTAGATGTCCGTTTGAAATTCTGAGCCTGTGGATAGCTCTATATGGTGACTGTGGACTTGGGAACGTGTCTGTTGGATTCGGAGGTCCATAGGTCATTTCGGGATCATTTTGGTGAAAGTTAGAATTTTGAAGTTTTTGGAAAGTTTGACCAAGGGTGAACTTTTTTATATCGGGTTCGGATTGTAGTTATAAAAGTTGGAGTAGGCTCGTAATATCATTTAAGACTTGCACGCAAAATTTGGCATTATTCCGAGTTGATTTGATAGGAAACGGAAGCGCGGAAGTGTTTTTAGAAGTTTTTGAGTTCATAAGTTAATCCATGCGTTTTGGCATCTGATTCGTATTTTGGATGTTATTTCTGTGTTCCGATCAAGTGATCAAGTTTGTATGATGTTGTTAGACTTGTATGGGTGGTTGGTGTGGAGCTCTGAGGGCTCAGGTGAGTTTCAAACGTTCGGAAGGATGAAAAAACAGTCAAGTTTACTGGTGTTTATTGTTGATATTGCAGGTATCGCAAATGTGAGAAATTGTTCGCATTTGCGAGCCTCGCATTTTTGAGAAGATCTCTATAATCGCGAAGAAGTTCGACCTGGGGCAATGTTCGCATTTGCGACACTTGAGCCGCATTTACGACCTCAGCAGTGTTCGCATTTGCAACACTTTCGCACATTTGTGACCTTCGCAGCTGAAGCCCACGGTCTGCATTTGCGACCTTCGCCTTTGCGAACCTGGTGTCGCGAATGCGCTATCAGAGACCTATGCCCATCTCATTGAATGCGGAACTTAGACCATTTATCTCATTTTCCTTCACCTCTTGGGCGATTTTTGGAGCTTTTGGAAGAGGGTTTTCACCTAGCACTTTGAGATAAGTAATTTCTACAAAATATGAGTTAAATACATAGATTATGGGTAGGTTAACATGTAAACATTAGTGAAAATAAAGGGTTTAGATGAAAACCTAAGTTTTTTATAAAAATAAGATTTGATCACGAAATTGGTTATGAAATTTAGTAAAAATCATATATTTGAGTGCCTCGGGTTATGGTAACAACTTTCTTCGAAATTTCCGGAATCCAGGCACGTGGGTCCAGGGGAAAATTTTAAGAATCTTACATTCAGGGTTGGGTAACCTCTTAAATGGTTGAAATACGAACATTTTGAGTATGTACTGATTAGCTTATATACTATTTGATTAGGTTTGGGTTGATTCGGCACCAAATTGACGGTTTGGGCACTATCTTGAACCGGGAAGTAGGCTTTGAGGCGAGGTAAGTCTATTTTCTAACCTTGTAAGGGGGAATGAACTCCACAGGTGAACTTAATTAATATGTGCTTCTATTTGCGGGGTCTACGTACGCACGAAGTGACGAGAGTCTGTTCATAGCTACTATTCATGCTTATGTTCGGGTAGTTCTAGGTTTACACCATGCTTTGTGGACCCCGTTACTTCATTATGTTTGTTAGTTGTCTTGAATACAGCTGGGGCTGAGGACTTAAAGATTTTAAAAGTTTCAAGTTGAATTTCTTTATTTTGAAAATAATTGAGGGATGTTATGATTAACTTGAGAAATCTATATTTAACCACGTCACAAGTATATGCCGCGAGCAAGGTAACTTTTCTACTACTCTCATGGGAGCGGGCCGTTCGCCTTGGCAGGTTAATAGATGCACTCGTGTCGTTCAACCCTCGCCTGTGCACATAGTTATGTATGTGTATATTTCGATTAGGGCGTATGTCCTCGGCAGAATTCGTGCGTGATAATAGAACTGGAAGTCCCTTTTAGAATTGATATTAATTCTTTTTTTGAGAGATTATTTGTTTAAAATGAAGGAAATGATTCGATTCTTAAATATGGTGAAAGGATTGTTTAGTTATTTTTTATTCTGAGTTTTATTTCCATCTCTACATATATCATGTTTAATTAAAATTTCTAATTATTATATTGCTGGCCCTTAGTAAGTGTCGGAATCGACCCCTCATCACTACTTCCTCGAGGTTAGACTAGATACTTACTGGGTACATATTGTTTATGTACTCACGCTACACTTCTGCACTTAAATGTGTAGGATCTGAGGCAGGTGCATCTGGATATCAGTCCGCGCGCACGCTTGATTTATGTTTTGAGATTCTACGGTGAGCTGCCTTACGAGCCGTTCTATAGTAGCTGTAGTCTTTCTTTTATATTTTCTATCTATTTCCTTTCAGACACTAGACTAGTATTCTTTTGTATATTCTACTAGAATGCTCATATACTTGTGACACCAGATCTTAGCACACACTAGTAGATTTATGATTTTGGGTTCATTTTTACGATTACAAATTGCACTCAATTGCTTTCGTTCAATTATGTTACATCTGTCATTTTCTAAATCTTTTAAATGAGGAAAGTTATTTACTTAGCAAACTTCTTAATAAAATGGGAAATCACTAGATTATTCAGTATTGGCTTGCCTAGTAACGGTGTTGGGTGCCACCACGGCCTATAATAGAATTGGGTCGTGACAACTATAAGTGAATAATATGAACAAATTCACAACAATACTAAAGGACACACGATATAATCAGTGCTGGAATCTGGTCCTTTAATCGGTTGATGTTTTGTTCTTCAATGCCTTAGAGAGAATGAAGGCGGCTGTACACTTGAGCGTAATCAATATTTAGGTTTTGCAAGTTTGTTTTGAAATTCTTTGCCTCATGTTGATAATATACGAGTGAGGTCATCAAAGAAGATGCAAGGGAGTGTTTGGTACATCGCGTGCTTCAACAGTGTTGCTGTACCATTGCGTATACAGTACTGTGACTGGAGGAACTGTTTTCTATCCATTCTATCTGTTGTTCCCTCATCTAATTTCATTTAGATTTGAACCAGACATTTGACTCCTTGCTCTAAAACTCTTGAGAGGCAAATTGTATCAGGTTCCCTATCAGAAGCGACACAAAAAAAAGTTTTAGAAAACAAAATTAAGGCTGCTCACAATTTCAGAATAAGTTTAATATACGCATCGTTCTGTCACACCTCCTTTTTTGCCAACCGAGGGTAATATGGAAGTTTTTCTAGTTTAAGTGACATTATTCGAAATGAGATTATTTTATTTAATTTATCAGAGTCGCCACTTGAAATAGTTCATTTGGTGTCCCAAGTCATGGTTTATTTTTAAATCCCAAATCGAGGAACCAGAAATCTTAGATAAGGAATTCTGTTAACCTGCGAGAAGGTGTTAGGCGTTCCCGGGTTCCTTGGTTCTAGCACGATCGCTTAGTGATTTATACTTAGCTTAAATGTTTAACTACTCTTTTTTAGGACCTATGTGCATTTATCTTTTACGCTTTTAATTGCTTGATTATTCGTAATTAAAGAATTGAGTTACGCGTACGTATACTCTTTTTCTTCGACGTGTCAAAAATCATGTCACGCGTACGTGTCCACAATTAACCACGCTTTTATTAATTAAGATTGTTGCGTCCAAAGTTGCACGAATGCATACCTAGGTTTTGATTTTAGAAACTGTGGCTATGTCACGTGAACACGTACATAATCACGATAATACACTACTAGAATTTCGAGCTATGGCAACACTTTTTATTGCTACGGATCAAAAACCGTTACTATAGGTAATCTATTATTACGGTTTTAACCGTTACAAATAATTATTGGAGCAACCGGAACACTTAGCAACTTAACCGTTACAATAGGCTTAAAACTGTATCGATAGAGTTATATATGGCAACGTTTTTTATAACCATAACAATAGATCAATCTATGGTAATGGTTATATCTATTGTTACAGTCATTAATTCCCTCCTTATTTTTTCACCCAAATTCTATACCCGCTAAAATGAAAAGGGGCCCGCCATCTGAATTTTTACTGTTTAATTTTTATTCTTAATAAAATACTATCAAATATGTATACCCCTAAAAATTAGGGTACCATCTTCCTCCAGGCTTTCGATCTCCCCTAATTTTCACTACCTCTGCAATTTCCACTCCCTCCCCAATTTCCACTCCAACCCCACCCCAAACATACAGTAGAGTCAGGAGCGCCATTACTGACTCGCTCGCTCTCGGTAAGTTTTATGGAGTAGTATTTTATTTTTCAGTTTCAGTTCCTCTTTATTTGCTCAAATACTCAAAATTCATTCTCCTTTCAAGAACCCTAGCATTGATTTTCTACTTATTTACTAGTTAGCATCGTGTTTCTACTACTTAATTATTAGTTCTCTGTCAGGTGATGTATTTTTTCCATGGGAATGAATAAGTCATTCAATTAGATTTTGTTTTTCTTGTTTAGAGTGTATAACCTCTAAAAAACGTCACCCTTTTCACCAACAAACACGAACCCAACTCAGCTCACAAAACTGCTACATCCAAATTTCACCAAAGCAAAGATCCCTATTTCCAGCACCTACCAACAGCATTTCATCTCAAAACTTGAAAAATGCAGTCACTATTTTGGGGGTCATTGGAGTTGAACCCACTAATGCTCTCTCTTTACCCACCTGAGCTATTAATGTTTCCAGTGTTGTTGAATGATACTGTTCCATTTTCGCAGATTATTGGCTCGTACTGTTAGCTGAGCTCCACGCATTCTTTTACTCCATTGTTCTGTTGAAATCAGTTGTTTTCCTTTGGCAATCCAGGTACTGTTTTCTCCAATGTAGATATGCTGTTTTTAAATGAGATTTATGTTGACATTGTTAGTGATATCTTATTGTTTAAAGTTCAGAGCAAGCTTTCTTGTGGTTCTGTCATGATTCAGTATCAGTTTGTGTTATTAGTATTGATTTTTCTCCAGTTTTATTGATATGATTTTATCTCTTGGGTTTGGTTGAGCTAAAACCTAAAGAATTTGGGTTCACTATTAGTGGGTAAAGGGATCTAATATTGTTGGTTGGGATGCAGGCTTGTACTATGAGAGAAGTGATTTTATTCATTTTGTATGCTCACTTTGTCCCTGTCGTAGATCGCTAATTGGTTTGAAGAGCTTTTGTTTCTGCTTTATGTGGCCTCAATTTTCTTCATTCACTATGTACTCATGTTTAAGTGAACTAATGAACTACTGTGTGGTATGGATATTTATGTCACGACCCAAACCCCGGTCGTGATGGCGCCCAACACCTTGTTAGGCAAGCCCGACCATATGAACATTTCCAACCCAATTATTAAACTTAAAATACCAATTAAGCAAAGATTTTCGAACTGATAGTAATAGAAACAGTGCGGAATCCACAATAATAGTAATAATAGCCCGTAACAGATCTGGCGTCACGAGTCAGAGCCTCTAGATACAACAGAACAACATCCTATACATATGAAAGTCTAGATGCGGAAGTAAAGAAAGATAAGGGGAGAAATCGGGTCCTGCGGACGCCAGGCAGCTACCTCGATGACTCCGACAGATGAACTAGGCAGTATCAACAAACTCAGCTATGCTTCCTGGATCCCTGTATTTGCACACAAGGTGCAGGGAGTAAAGTGAGTACTCCAACTCAGTGAGTAATAGCAATAAATAACAACTGAAAGTAAGAATTCTCGTAGAAACACTACACAGTTCTATAACCAACAGTAAAAGCAGTAAACAACAGCTGAGCAGGGAAAATAGGTGAAAATCTCTCGAAGTCCGGCAAATTACCAACACTGCTGCGGCGCGCAGCCCGATCCAATAATAGTATATACTGCTGCAGCGCGCAGCCCGATCCAATAATAATATACACTGTTGCGGCGCGCAGCCCAATCCAATAATAATAGTCGACTACGCTCACTGGGGGTGTGTGCAGACTCCGGAGGGGCTCTTTCAGCCCAAGCACTATAATACTACAGTGTGCAGTCCGATCCACATAATATATCACTGCGGCGTGCAGTCCGATCCATATAATATATCACTGCAGCGTGCAGTCCGATCCATATAATATATATACTACTGTGGCGTACAGTGCGATCCAATACATGTATATGTATATACTGCTGTGGCGTGCAGCCCGATCCTGTATATATCAAATACCCTCACTATGGGGCCCTTGACCCCTCTCAATAAATATAGACATGGCCTCTCGGGCCCACTCAGCTAAGACGGGGTTTCCAACCCCAGGTATTTATCATTTAGAGTGAAAATTGCTAAGACCGGTTCATATTATGTTTTACAGTTAAGGATATGACTGAGAGTATGTTTTCAACTGGTAAAGTGAGCTCAATTAGCTCAACATGCCCCCTAAGGGTTCTACAGATCGGCATAAGGCCCCAAACGTGGCAACTAGCCTNATTTATAACCATTACTCACCTCAATCCGGCCGGAATCCTAGCTCGCCTTGCGCTTCCCTCGCAAATCGACCTCCTCAAGTGTAGAATCTGACCAAAACCACAAGGAATACGTTATGATAAGCTAATGGGACATAACCCAATTGAAATAACTCAAAAAATACCCCAAAAATACGAAGTTGGCAAAACCTGAGCCCCGGGCCTATGTCTTGAAAAATTATGAAATTAACATCACCGGCTTCCTTATCTCGCCACGAGTTCATACATACCAAATTTACAAAAATCGGAGTCCAATTGGCCCCTCAAATCACTAGTTTAAACTCTTTCAAATTTCAAGCCCTAACCTCCATTTTTAGCCTTAATTCCCTTGGATTTTCAGTGTCAATCCACGTTTTTACACTATAACAACTTAATCTAAGACCAAGAATCCATACCTGATGAAGACTCTCAAAACCCTCTTCGAAATCGCCCAAAATCTCCTTAGTCCGAAATGAAAATGTTGATTTGCTTCTAAAATTCGCGAAGATGAAATTAATACCCTCTGAACAGCAGTTTCCGCTTCTGCGATGCTTTTGTCGCTTCTGCGACACCGCTTTTGCGGTTCTTTATCCGCATCTACAGTTCTTCGATTTTTACCCAGGACCGCTTCTACGGTCGACCAATCGCAAATGTGAGACCGCTTATGAGGTCCGCATGTCCGCTTTTGCGGAACCTCCCAAGCCTCCTCCTTTCGCTTCTGCGGCTTCCCCTATCGCTTCTGCGGAATATTCCAGGCCCCCTCAAGGACCGCTTCTGCGACCCTATAACCGCACCTACGGAACCGCTCATGAGCCTCCTTTTCCGCAGATGCGGAAATACCAGAAGCCAGAAGATCAGACCTGCTGCATGCTTCCAAAATTCCCGTTTAACCATCCAAAATCACCCCGAGGCCTCCGGGACCTCAACCAAAAGCACCAACATAACCCATAACATCATTCAAACTTGTTACAATCATCAAAACACATCAAACAACACAAAAATCATCAATTCACCACAGATTCAAGCCTAAGTTAAACTTAAACTTCTGAAACTCACATTCGATCAAAAACCCAATTTTGCACACATATCCAAAATCACCTAACGAAGCTACTGCAACTCTCGGAATTCCATTCCGACCCTCGGATCAAAATCTCACCTATCAACCGAAATCCGCCAAAATTCAAACTTCACCAATTCAATCCTAATTTTACACCGGACCTCCAAATTCAATTTCGATCGCTCTCCTAAGTCACAAATCATCCCCCGAAGCTAGCCGAACCACCGGAACTCACATCCGAGACCTCTAACTATATAGTCATTCCGGTTGACTTTTCCAAAACAAGCTTCCTTCTAAAAGGCTAAGTGCCTCATTTCCAACTAAAATCAATCCAACTCTACCCGATCAACTCAAATACTGATATTAAATCATACAGAAACATAATATGGGGGAAACGGGGTGGTAATTCACATGACGACGGGCCGTGTCGTCACATCCTCCCCAACTAAAACAAACGCTCGTCCTCGAGAGGGTCAAGAAACATACCTCGAGTCTCAAATAGGTGGGGATATCTACTCCGCATCTCCTGCTCGGTCTCCCAAGTAGCCTCCTCCATGGGCCGACCTCTCCACTACACCTTCACTGAAGCAATATCCTTGGACCTTAGCTTTCGAACCTGTCGACCCAGAATAGCTACCGGCTCCACATCATATGACAAATCATCGTCCAACTGAACCGTGCTGAAGTCCAACACATGAGACAGGTCCCCAACATACTTCCGGAGCATAGATACATGGAATACCGGATGCACACTAGACAAGCTAGGTGGCAAGGCAAGCTCATATGCCACCTCTCCAATCCTTCCCGAACCGCATAACACCCTTCATGGGCGAAATCTTTAACAAGACCTTCTCGCCTACCATATAGGACACATCACGAACCTTCCGGTCCGCATAACTCTTCTAGCACGACTATGCTGTAAAAAGCCTCTCCTATATCAACTTCACCTTCTCTAAAGCATCCTGAACCATCTCAGTCCCCAACAATCTAGCCTCGCCGGGCTCGAACCATCCAACAGGAGATCTACACCGCCTACCATACAACGCCTCGTACGGGGCCATCTGAATGCTCAACTGATAACTGTTGTTGTAGGAAAATTCTACAAGCAGCAAAAACTCATCCCATGAACCTCCAAAATCTATAACACAGGCACGTAACATGTCCTCTAAAATCTGAATAGTGCGCTCGGACTGTCCGTCCATCTGAGGATGAAAGGTTGTGCTCAACTCCACCTGCGTACCCAGCTCCCACTGAAATACCCTCCAGAACTGAGAAGTGAATTGAGTACCTCTATCCGAGATAATAGACACTGGAACTCCATGTAACCTGACAATCTCCCGAATAAAGATCCCTGCCAGCCGCTCCAAAGAGTCAGTAGTACATACTGGAATGAAGTGCGCGGATTTGGTCAGCCGATCCATAATCACCCAAACCGAATCAAACTTCCTCAAAGTCCGAGGGAGACCACTCACGAAATCCATAGTAATCCTCTCCCATTTCCACTCAGGAATGACCATACGCTGAAGAACACCGCCCGGTCTCTGATGCTCGTACTTGACCTGCTGGCAGTTGAGACATCGAGCTACATGACTCACAATATCCTTCTTCATCCTCCTCCACTAGTAATGCTGTCTCAAGTCCTGATACATCTTTGTGACACCCGGATGAATGGAGTACCGCGAGCTATGGGCCTCCTCTAGTATCAACTCCTGAAGCCCATCCACATTGGGCACGCAAATCCAGCCCTGTATCCTCAACACACCGTCATCATCTATGGTCACATCTCTGGTATCATCATGCTGAACTCTGTGCTTAAGGAAAAGCAAATGTGGATCATCATACTAGCGCTCTCTGATGCGGTCATACAAGGAGGACCGAGAAACAACGCAAGCCATCACCCGACTCGGCTCTGAAATATCTAACCTCACCATCCGATTGGCTAATGCCTGAACATCAACTGCAAAGGGCCTCTCCCCAAATGGAATATACGCCAAGCTGCCCATACTAACCGCCTTCCGGCTCAAAGCATCGGCCACTACATTAGCCTTCCCCGGATGATACAATATGGTAATGTCATAATCCTTGAGCAACTCAAGCCACCTCCGCTGCCTCAAATTAAGATCTTTCTGTTTGAACAGATGCTGAAGCCTGCGATGATCAGTATACACCTCACAAGATACTCCATACAAGTAGTGCCTCAAAATCTTCAGAGCATGGACTATAGCTACTAAATCCAAATTGTGCACAGGGTAGTTCTTCTCATGGGGCTTCAACTGACGAGAAGCATATGCAATAACCCTACCCTCCTGCATCAGCACACATCCGATCCCAACTCTTGAGGCATCACAATGCATAGTGTAGGAACCTGAAGCTGATGGCAATACCAATTCTGGAGTCGTGGTCAAAGCTGTCTTGAGCTTCTGAAAGCTCTCCTCACACTCCTCGGACCACACAAAGGGAGCACCCTTCTGAGTCAACTTGGTCAAGGGTGACGCAATAGAAGAAAATCCCTGAACAAACCGGCGATAATACCCTGCCAACCCAAGGAAATTACGAATCTCAGTGGCTGAGGTCGGTTTAGGCCAACTCTGTACCACCTCTATCTTCTTCGGATCAACCTGTATACCATCACTGGATACCACGTGTCCCAGAAAAGCCACAGACCCAAGCCAGAACTCACACTTGTAGAACTTTGCATAAAGCCTCTCCTCCCTCAATCTCTACAATACTACTCTCAAATGCTGAGCATGCTCCTCCTGGCTACGCGAGTACACCAGGATGTCATCAATAAACACAATCACAAAGGAATCCAGATACGGCCGGAACACGCTGTTCGTCAAATGCATGAATGCGGCTGGGGCATTAGTCAGCCCAAAAGACATAACCAGAAACTCATAATGCCCATATCTCATCTTGAAAGCTGTCTTCATAATATCAGAATCCCTGATCTTCAGCTGGTGATAGCCTGATCGAAGATCAATCTTCGAGAATACCCTCGCTCCCTGGAGCTGATCAAACAAGTCATCAATACGGGGTAGTGTATACTTATTATTCACTGTCACCTTGTTCAGCTGCCTATAATTAATACACATTCTCATTGAGCCATCTTTCTTCTTCACAAATAAGACCGGTGCACCCCAC
>MU699915.1:0-37007 GCA_026770625.1 Nicotiana glauca | reverse complement strand
TGCATCCTCAAAGGTATGGCTCAGGATCCTCTCTCGAGTCATCAGAATACGGATGGGATAAACGAGTCCGTCCACAAACCGTCTAATCCGCTCCTAATCAGTCGGGACCATCCATGGAGTATAACGAGCCAACTCTGAGAATCTCACCTCATACTGCATCACAGTCATATCTCCCTGACGAAGCCACTAAAACTGCCTACGCAGCTCCTCTCTCTGCGACCGTGGTACCCACTTCTCCAGAAAGATAGTGGATAACTCCTGCCATGACAAAGGCGCTGCACCTGCCGGACTACGCCGCTCATATGCCTCCCACCATGTAAAGGCTGCTCCTGAGAACTGAAAGGTGGTAAATGATACCCCGCTCGACTCTAAGATCCCTGATGTCCGAAGCATACGTCGACACTTGTCGAGAAAACCCTGGGCATCCTCGACCGGAATACCGCTGAAAGTAGGAGGTGAAAGCCTGCTGAACCTCTAAAGACGACGCTGCTCATCGTCTGGCATAACTGGAATCATAACATCCTGAACCGGTGCAACCGGCTGAACTGGGGCAACCTGCTAAGCTGGTGGCGCCTCTGGTGTCTGCAAACCCTGCGCTACCTGCTCAGGAGTGCGAGCTGCGGGGGTCTGATGACCACCCCGGTCTGAGATGTAGCTGCGGCGGTAGTTGCCGAGACTGCCTGAGCCAGGCCGGTGCAAACCGATAAAATCTGAGCTAGGGCCTCCTGAAGACCCGGAATCACAATAGGCACAGTTGGTGCCTGAGCAGGTGCTGCTGGAATCTCTATAGCTGGAGGCTGACCCTGAGTTGGGGCAATTGGTGGGTCAACTGGTGCTGCCCCTGTTGCTCTGCCTCGACCACGGCCACGTCCACATCCACGGCAACGTCCACGGCCTCTAGTGGGTGGCAATGGTGGTCGTTCGCCACGTCCGGTAGTACGTGTTCTCGCCATCTGCGAGAGAATAGAATACAGAAGTTTAGTTCTCGGATCAACAAAGTCGCACGACAAAAATTTCAAGAATATGAAGTGTTTCCTAAAGGTTCTGCATCCTCTTGAGGATAAGTACAGACGTCTCCATACCGATCCGCGAGACTCTACTAAACCGGCTCACAACTCGCGGGACCTGGTAACCTAGGCTCTGATACCAACTTGTCACGACCCAAACCCCGGTCGTGATGGCGCCCAATACCTTTTTAGGCAAGCCCGGCCATTTGAACATTTCCAGCCCAATTATTAAACTTAAAATACCAATTAAGCAAATATTTTCGAACTGATAGTAATAGAAACAGTGCGGAATCCACAATAATAGTAATAACAGCCCATAAATACGAAGTTGGCAAAACCCGAGCCCCGGGCCCACGTCACAAAAAATTATGAAATTAACATCACCGGCTTCCTTATCTCGCCACGAGTTCATACATACCAAATTCACAAAAATCGGAGTCCATTTGACCCCTCAAATCACTAGTTTAAACTCTTTCAAATTTCAAGCCCTAACCTCCATTTTTAGCCTTAATTCCCTTGGATTTTCAGTGTCAATCCACGTTTTTAGACCATAACAACTTAATCTAAGACCAAGAATCCATACCTGATGAAGACTCTCGAAACCCTCTTCGAAATCGCCCAAAATCTCCTTAGTCCGAAATGAAAATGTTGAGTTGCTTCTAAAATTCGCGAAGATGAAATTAATACCCTCAAAACAGCAGTTTCCGCTTCTGCGATGCTTTTGTCGCTTCTGCGACACCGCTTTTGCGGTTCTTTATCTGCATCTACGGTTCTTCGATTTTTACCCAGGACCGCTTCTACGGTCGACCAATCGCAAATGCGAGACCGCTTCTGCGGTCCGCATGTCCGCTTTTGCGGAACCTCCTAAGCCTCCTCCTTTCGCTTCTGCGGCTTCCCCTATCGCTTCTGCGGAATATTCCAGGCCCCCAAAAGGACCGCTTCTGCGACCCTATAGCCACACCTGCGAAACCGCTCCTGCAGCTCCTTTTCCCTAGATGCAGAAATACCAGAAGCCAGAAGATCAGACCTGCTGCATGCTTCCAAAATTCCCGTTTAACCATCCGAAATCACCCCGAGGCCCCCGGGACCTCAAACAAAAACACCAACCTACTCCAAACTTCATACGAACTTGTTCCAATCATCAAAACACGTCAAACAACACAAAAATCATCAATTCACCACCGATTCAAGCCTAAGTTAAACTTAAACTTCCGAAACTCACATTCGATCAAAAACCCAACCAAACGACGTCTGAATGATTTGAAATTTTGCACACATATGCAGAATCACCTAACGAAGCTACTGCAACTCTCAGAATTCCATTCCGACCCTCGGATCAAAATCTCACCTATCAACTGAAATCCGCCAAAATTCAAACTTCGCCAATTCAAGCCTAATTCTACACCGGACCTCCAAATTCAATTCCGATCGCTCTCCTAAGTCACAAATCATCCCCCGAAGCTAACCTAACCACCGGAACTCCCGAGCCCTCTAACTATATAGTCAAGTTCCGGTTGACTTTTCCAAAACAAACTTCCTTCTAAGAGGCTAAGTGCCTCATTTCCAACTAAAATCAATCCAACTCTACCCGATCAACTCAAATACTGATATTAAATCATAGAGAAACATAATATGGGGGAAACGAGGCGGTAACTCACGTGACGACGGGCCGGGTCGTCACATTTTACACAGCATGAAAGAGAATGAATAGCTATTTGATAATCATATATGAAAGTTCAATAAATTGGCTAATGATGATTTGATAGTATAAAAATTATTTATGTTGGTGTTGTATTTACTTAAGCACAAGGTACTGATAACTCACAAAGGAAAGTGGGTGTAACTTAGAGGAATATACAATTAGGGAGAATTGAGTAGTGTAACAGTTAGTTGAATTAAGTAGCTACTAAAAAAAGGGGTAAATTATATGAGCTCACTTGTTTACTTTATCAGCCATAGAAGTGAAGGTAGAAAATAAGATGCCTAGCAAAATCTTGGAGCAGTTATCTAATGTATTTGTGAGCCTACAATACTTTCTCCTAGAAGAAACTATTGAATACTTCATACTTTCTGAAATCAAATTGCAGTATGTTGCCTTTCACTTAGGTCACAATGCTTCATAGCCTAAATGCACATTACTGCAATTTGGCTTAACCAATGCATATGTTGCCTTTCAATCTCCGATGGATCATGTCTTGAATGCATAATTAGAAAAATATGTAATGGTGGTATTTTATAAAATCTCAATTCATAGTGAATTGATCAAAGAGCATATATCACACCTTAGAAACTAGGTTTATAAATCACATGGATCGTCCACACAACACCGGTACCCACTTGAACGCATAGTCTTATCGTGTGATCATCATCTCCATGTCTGCCCTTTCCCACCCCGTTAAGGTATTTAAAGCACGGAATAGTATCGTTACTTATTGCATGCTATAAACTATCCCAATCCTTTCAGTCCCGGAGGCAAATGGACTAATAATCCTAAAGGGAGAGGCGTTTGGGGGCTTTTAGAAGTTTTCAAAGGAAAAAATGCTAAGGCGTCAATCAAAAAACACATAATGCAAACAAAGGGGAAGCAGACAAGCAAACATGACTCAAATACGCCTCCATAAATTAGATAAAAGTCATAGAGTTTAGCATGCCTTATACATACTGATTTGGTCTTAATTTAAATAAAGCGACGAGCGGACTGGTTCAATGCATATTTTTAGACGGAAAGTCTACATTAGGCTCGCTAGAATGCAGTTGACTAAAACCGATCTGATTGATTAATTAATCCTTTTGTGTAAGTGTTGGTTAGAACTAGGCATGATATCTACTTATTTTGGAAATAATGAAAACTGATTATAGAAAAAAAGGTTACCAGTTTTAACAGAACAATACGAGTTCAGCAGTTGAAGTAGCTTTTATTCAGACTCGAGATTTCTTATAGGCATGCTTTCTATATGTTTACTGATTTTGACACTTTTTCAGACGTTAATAGAAGTCCTATGAACATGGTATCTATATGCAGCTTTTATTATTAACCTACAAACTGTTTTCCTGATGACGATTATACGTGCAGAGATGTGGGAGTCTATAGGCAGTATTTCTATATGTAAATTTGCAGAACAATTAGACGTTGATCCTATAGGAAGGATATCTATGTGGGAAGATGTAGAAAATCAGAGGTTAATCCTATGGGCAGGATATCTATGTGTGGAGTTGCAAGAATCAGAAGTGAATCCTATAGGCATGATCTTTACCCTTAGTGCATAAAAATAAACCCCCTCTCCTTTTCACTAAATCCCCGAGTTTATAAAAGTTATTACAGCCCCAAAATAAATAAAACTGGAATTAAAAAAATATATCAAGAATGCTCAGCTACATCCAAGTAGCCTAATTCAGACTTAATGCCTAATAGTATGACATTGAGCCAACTCCGAGATCCAGATTTCCAAGCCTTCTCTCATCTAGGGTGTTTCAGAGATCCAAGGGATTTCAGGAACCCCAGGCAGTGCATACACCTAAGATGTTAATCAGAAATTAAGTTGTGCAGTGTTGAAGGGCCAACCCTTATGTGTCCAAGTTCAGAGGGAGTTCAGGGGTCCCAAGGCAAGGCTCACACAAGAGGGGCAAAACCTAAGTTCTAGGCGTGAAGTGCAAGTGCAATGAAAAGGGGGTAGGGAATACCCAGGCAGGCTGGCCCAGCCATAAAGTAGACTAGTACACCCCTGACCAAACCTGTTGGTCAAACATTTAGAGAGTAAAGACCTACTGGAGGTCAAACTATGGCCTGAGCAATAACTAAAATACTGTCAGGCTAAATCTATTACTCAGCACACACAATAAGGGAATAGGGATGGGAAATTGACAAAGCTTAGGGCCCAAAGGGTCCAGTTCGTATCCATGGACAATAACTTCAAATATTGCCATGTTTCTGAACCATAACTGAAAGCACATAAGGGGATACAGTGGTTTGGGATTCATAACAAATGTCTGATAGAGGGCACACACACACACAAATATTAATTTACAAGGGAAAGAGAACATAGTACATCATGCTAGTGTCATATCTGGACTGCAGAAACATGAGTAGAAGTAGACAGGAATGACAAACTGGAGCAATAAAAGAAAACATGTTGTTGTTGAGGCTTGTAAATTAACTAGGACATACCAGTAGAGAAGCAAAGTGCAAAAAAGGTGAAGCAAACAAGAGTCCACAGTCTAGCCTTGGCTTTCAGCCGGCTAGACAAAGCAACAACACAAGTAGCAGTAAAGAAAGAGAGAGCTTTAAGATTAAGAGTGTATTTTTTTGAACTCGAGTTGTTCGTCTGTAAAGAAAAGAGAATAGGGTATTTATAGTTTTTGAAAATAAGTGAAGAGTAAGGTAATAAGTAAAGTTTTAACACAAACATGGAAACAATCACAGGTTAGAATCAATTAACATAAGATTTCCCTTTAATCAAGGGATTATTGTTCAAACGGATATTAATAGGGTCAAGATAAAGAAAGAAAATCAGTTTGTAAGCAGAATGGTTGTTGCCATAAAAGGAGCAGTAAAATCATACAATGGGTGTTTAAGTCCAAATACAGGATTGTACTTGTTTTTGGAAAGGGTTTAGTAAGGCCAAACAAGGAAAGCGAATCAATTAACCCTTGACAGGAGAGTAAAAATCAGAATTTCACGAAAGGAAAAGTTTTGAAATCAATTACGAGTTTGAAAAAAAATCAATCACAAAAGGAACTCAGTACATAAATGAATGCACAAGTAATAGACACACGAAGCCAAGCTACGGCAAAAGAACAGCATATAGTAGTAGCTCAAAAGAAAACACTCGAAGCATGATAGTCAGGTTTCAGTGTTTAACAATAGAGAAGAAGATCAGAAGCATGCAAAGAGTTGAGTGAAAACCATACGAGTTGCACAAACAATTTCAAAGAAATCGAATAGTCCCCAAAGAAACTAGGGTTTTCGAAAATCAATCGAGTTTAGAGGAGATAAGAAGATAAACAAATAAACAGATTCAGAATCTCGGATAAGCCCCCAAAAATAAGGGCTTTCACTATGCTAACTCAGGTATAGAAGAAGGGTAAATCAAGCGAATATTAACAAACAAAAAACTCAAACAAAATCCCAAAATTAGGGTTTTGAACGTGCTAACTCAGATAAAAATAAGGTAAATCAAACGAATATTACCAAACAGACTAAGAAACTTAAACAAAATCCCAAAAATTAGGGTTTTCAACATGCTAACTCAGATAGAAAACAAAACAAACAAAATACAGTAAAACATGTTGAGAATCGGAGAAGAGATTTGAAATAACTTGACATGAAACCCTAGTTGAAGAATAAAGAGTTTCTCAAAGAAAAAGTTAAAGAAACTTCTAGAAAAATGCATAGAAGGTTTGCAAACACATAGATCCGAAGCATATCTAGAAATAAATCGAAGGAACCTCAAAGATTAGGGTTTCATAAAAAACCAAGGTGATGAGAAAGGCTTTGGAAACCATCGATCTGAGTAGGAAAGTCGAAGGTCAAACTCAAATAGCCATGACTGGCCGGACAAAGGTTGAAGACGACCGGAGAACAGTCATCGAGCCAAGGCTTGAAGTGGGAGAGTGGAAGAGCAGCACGTGGATGCAGTGGTAGGATAACTACACCCTTGAGGAAAGTTTGGAGTGATTTGGGAATTTTTAGTGGACAGTTATTGGGTCTATGAGCTTAATTTGAAATATTGGCTAGCATGACGGCGGGAGATTTGATATGACGGAAAAGAGCTGCTTGATATGAATAAAGATACAACATAACTTTGGATTGGAAGATATTGTCGTACATATAGTTAATATCCACGAGGAATGAGTGGACTAGTGCAGCGGGTGGATGAGCACGGGCTCAGGATGGGTTATTGATGTCGTAATAATTGTACCCCGTGCAGTGATGTCGGAAGATGTCGGTGTGTAGTCTCCATATTTGAGGGATGTCTCCTATGAGTAGATCAGTGGTCGCGGGGTTGGAAAAATTTTGGAGAAGGATTCTATTAACTATCCGGTAAGAGGTCTAATATGTGAATGTTGCATTCAGAGTGTTCATGAAATGCTAAAGGGAGAATTTCGAGGAATCTGGCAGTTTAATTGCACAAGGTCATGTCAATAAGAGATAAAAAATCTTGGTGAGTTCCAAAGTTGTATAAATAGTGTCTTCAAGCTAAGTGGAAGAGTTCCACCGCCTACATTTGGATTGCCTGGTCGACTATTTGTGAGATTTCTAGTTCTCGGCATAATGATGGGTTACCGCAACTAAGGAAAGAGAATATTAGTAGTAATGTGTTCTATAATTGACATCACCGATTTATGTTCAAGCTTTGGGAAGACTCGGGAATTATGCTTCGCATTTAAGTGAGTTACAAGGAAGGTGAGTCGACCAGGTACTTCTTTGCGAAGGTGGTCAGGTGCTAGCGAAGCCTTGCAGTTGATTATATTTGTGACCATATCAGAGTGGATGACTCTCAATTACGATCCTAGTGAATTCAAATTATCAAATGTTTAAGAATAGAGCTTGTGAAGCAGCTTATGATAAAAGGCTCAGAATGTTCTATGATGTTTTGACTTGTGGTGTAGCATTGATCGGAAGAGGAGAAAAAAGACTTCATATTCATACAGAATTTATCAAAATTGATGTACCAGTCAAGATGCGAATATATGCACAAGGAAGGTATGAGATGGTTCATGGGATTTGAGACAGCATGGTTTCGTGTTACAAGGCCACTCGGTTTGAGTGCGTTACGTGTTGAATGAAGTTATTATTACTCTAAGGAAATTAAGGATAAATTGGAAGAGGTTGGATTGGTTAGCCATGGTTGAATTGGCATACTAGTGGCAGTGATCAGTTCCTTCAGCGTGATTAAGTTATGCAAGTGATTTGTGATAGTACGTGTGAGGTTTGTAGGCAGTCGTAATTGATTTTATTTGGAAGTATTCTTTTACTTATGGACTGCTATATGTAGACATGTCTCGGAAAGAGCTTGGTGGCTTAGGCCACTACTGGAAGAATTGCATTTTCTACGGTTGTGAGAATTCGCTCGTGTATTGCTATGGTTCTCTTGGAATAAGTTAAGTAAAAAGTTTCCATGTGAGGAAGTGTTTACCATGTTAGTGGTTCAGGAGTGGTGATGAAATTCTTGTACTATCGCATGCTAGCTTGTTAAGTGCAGTGAGCGGTATGAAATTTGAAAGTGAGGATCATGGTTGCAGTTTGGTGATGATAAGGATGTCACGAGCTCAGATGGGCATGAAAGGGGTTTGAATGTTTAGAGTAAGCTAGCATTATCTTCAACGTCACCTGGGATCGGTGTTTTGTAAAAGAGGCTTTGAATCATTGTTGTGGATTCTTGATCGCTTTTCAGTATTAGTACGGCCAGTGGTATGGATGTGCAGACTTGTTATCTGTTACGAAAGGTCGTGGGAGCATGCCCAATGGGAAAATTGTATAAGTGTGGCATGTATTCACTTGATTGATTAGAAAATGAAACCAAGTATGAAGATTGTGGGATATCGTTAATTTGAGAATTTATGCCTGGAGAGCACTCAGTTTATTGGGTTGTGGACTATGGAGGATTACTTTGGTTATGATGGTTGTTCTTGTGTGGTATGGGAAGAAGGGGTTATTATGGACCCAGGAAAGATTATTGGCCTAGTTTGGTACGATTAGAATTGGCTTGAGGTCAGTGGATGGATCTAAATATGAATATGGGCTCCATATCAGGCCGAATGTGTTCATTACAGCATAGCTCTCCATATGGATGAGCATTCGGACGTTGGATGTTATTTCATCGTCTGCTATTTCATGTAATTCTATATTGTGTCGTGTGAGTTTCGAAATGGCTTGGTAAATTTTTTATGTGTTGAGGTTCCACGTAGCGATGGTGTTATGTGAACATGATGGCTCTTTAATTTTAGAACATTTATCGCAGCTTAGTTGTACTCGAGTTTGTTAGCTTATGGCACTATATGTTCCCTTATGGATGGTAATATGCACTTGGTGTGCTTGCGACCGATATTCGATATTGGGTTGTAATGAGCAATTTAGCTCAATGTGTATCTCGTTATGCGAATTTTATGTATGGATCTGGTGTCCTTCCGCCATGGGTATGTTGCTTGGATCGGGTTGCATGCTGCAACACTATGATGATGATTACAGTCCTTTATATTCTATTATGTGTGTTTTGTTTCCATTTTCTAAGGAAGTTCATAATAGCTGCGTGAATGGAGTAGTCCCTTCCAGAGCTCGTCTTTCTTATTTATCAAGTTCGAATTAGTAGCCTATTGGCACGTTGTGGAATTATATGGGACTTTTAGTCATGTTTGGGGTGACTTGTTGCCTGAGCAGTTCGTACTGGGTGAGACAAGATTATCGGATCTAGGATCAGTGCAATCGGATTGTATGAGGTTTATATGTATTAAAGAGAAAAGGTCCTTATTTCGTTCAGAATGAGGTAATGTTCTTGTCAGGAGTGTAGCCTCAATGATTTGTTGACTTGGCAGTTTGTTATCAATTTCTACGTGTCTCCTCCATCGTGGAAGTATTGTGAGAATTGGGACAAGACTTATACATGTCATGCGGTGCATTGTGAGCATCTGATTGGGGGAATGTCGGTTATTATTATCAGAGAATGTTATTATGGTCCTGTAAATGACGTGGTACATAGTGTGAATTCAGCAAAGGTATGCATTCATGTTCTGGAGTTGATTTGGAGAGAGAATTCTCCTTACGGAAGCTTTAGGTTGAAAGAATTGGCTAAGATTGGATTTTGAGTAAACAACCTCGGAATCAAGATTCGAAGGTTCCAGCAGGTTTGTATGATATTTTCGGACTTGGGCATATGTCCGGACTGGGTTTGGGAAGACCCGAGAACGTTTCATCATTGTTGTGGAAGTTAGCATTTTTGGAAGAATTTCATGAGTTTGGGTTAAAGTGCATTTCGTGTTATCAATGTCCTTTGGGATTCTGAGTCCAGGGATAGCTCTGTATGGTGATTATGGTATTGGGAGCGTGATCGGATGTGAATTCGGAGGTCCGTGGGTCATATTGGAGTCATTTGGCTAAAGATAGAAATTTGAAAGTTTTAGGAAGTTTGACTGAGAGTTGCCTTTTTGATATCAGGGTCAGATTCTGATTTCAAAAGTTGGAGTAGGTCCATAAAGTCGAATTTGACTTGTGTGCAAAATTTGAGGTCAACCGAACGTGATTTGATAAGTTGCATTGAGCGTAGAAGTTTGAAATTCTAAAGTTCATTAAGATTGGACTGGAGGTCGACTCATGATTTTAGTGTCGTTTGATATGATTTGAGGCCTCCTGAAGTACGTAACGTGTTTTAGGACTGGTTGGTGTGATTGGAAGGGGTCCGGGGGGCCTCGGGTGGATTCCGGATGGTTAACCGATCAAAATTATGAATTTGAGGAAGAATTGAAGCAGTTGGTATTTGGTGTAACCGCACCTGCGAGGTTTTGGCTGCAGGTGCGGAGCCGCAGAAGCGGCCATGAGGGTCGTAAATGCAACTTTGGCCGGGAGTGCTGGGACCGCAGATGCGGTCGCCCCACCGTAGAAGCGGGACCGCACCTGCGATGAGAAGCCACAGATGCAAAGTGGAGGGGCTGGAGGAGGATCGCAGAAGCGTGCTATATGCCACACCTGCGGAACAACATGAGCGGTCAAGTGACCGCAGGTGCGGAAGTGTTGGAGGCAATGAGCTCTTTAAAATCGGAATTTGGCCCATTATCCTCCATTTCTCTTCCTGGTGGGCCAATTTTGGAGTCTTTGAAGAGGGGAATTTCATAATCAAACATGAGGTAAGTTAATTCTACTTCTTGTGAGTTAAATACATGGTACTAAAGTATGGAAATTGGTTGAAACTTCGGGTTTGAGGGAAAACCTAGAAAACTTGTATTCTTGAATTTTGACCACGATTTTGGTCATGAAAGTGAGATTAAATTATATGTTTGAGTTCGTGAGTTTATGGGTAAACTTTATCTTCGAAAAATTTCAGAATCTGGGCACGTGGGCCGGAGGGCATTTTTGTCAAATTTTCGATCGGGGTTAGGAATTGTTATAAATATTATCATTAGGAGTAATTAAACATATATTAAGGTATTTGCATAATTATTGGCTAGTTTCGGATCATTGTGCATCGATTTTAATCATCGGAAGGGCGTGGAATGCCGGTTATGGAACTTCAGAGCTAGGTGAGTCTCCTTTCTAACCTTGTAAGAGGGAATTGTCTCCATAGGTGAATTAATTGAATATGTGCTGTTAATTATGGGGTCTACGCACGCACGAGGTGAGGAGAGTCCGTGCATAGCTACACTATTATGCTTAAGCGCGGGTAGTCTAGGACCCAATAGCATGCTTTACTTGCGATATTTGAAATATTGTTGTCAATTTAAAATGCTTAAAACATATTGAATGTGTATAATGATTTTCTAAGAGATTGGACATCGTTTCTTGATTTTAAAAAAAAAAGAAATTTTTTTTCTTGAATAATTGCTCCCTGATGGACTCTTGATTCACTGTTTGTTGTGATCATTTATATTTGATCGCGTCGCATGTATGATTCGCGATTGTGGTAATAGATGCATCTATGGTTCGCACCATTTGATCCTCTGGCAGTGCACGATTTAAATATTATTGGATGGGGCCGTACGACCTCGGCATGATTTGTACCTGCTTGTATTGCTTGCCTTAAAATTTATTGAAGTGGATATTGTTTCTTCCCGGCTTAAGAATACATGTATAAATGATGAAAAGGAATTTGAAAATTTCTTATTAGAGAAAGAATTGTTTACTTGCTTGATTCTATTGAATTTCAATCATGTTTAAAAGTCATCAATTTATTATATTATTGGTGTATTATTACTGGACCACTAGTAAGTGTCGAAGTCGACCTCTCATCTCTACTTCTTCGAGATTAAACGGGATACTTACTGAGTACACGTTGTTTCCGTACTCATGCTACACTTGCTGTGCATTTTTGTTGCACAAGCACATGTACTTCCAGTGGCCTACTCGGCGTAGCAACATGGATGATATGGGGACTAGGTGAGCTGCATTTCTCGAGGCGACCCATCAGCCAGTATAGTCTGTTTCAGCGTATTATGCTTATTTTCTGTCCATATTTTTATTTCGGATAGTTATTGTACCTTATTCGATTCCTTAGTAATTGCTCATGCACTTGTGACACCGGGTTCTGGGATGTCTACGGGATTAGTCAGTATTTTAAATTATTAAGGATAACATTATTTATTCAGTAAAATTTATTTTTTATTGTTTAAATATATAAAAGGAGTGAATTTAGAAATATCTAAAAAGAGAAGTTGCTAGTTATTTAGTGTTGGCTTGTCTGATAATGGTGTGCGGCACTATCACGATCCTTAGTGGATTTTGGATCGTGACACAATATTATTTCTATAATACAATACTTAATTATACGTGACTTTTTGTTATAATAAATTGTATATTGACCATTAATGATAGGGAAACTTACACAAATGTCCCAAATAAATCTCAACTTACCAACATCTAGCCATTAATCATAGACTTACCAAAACTAGCCAACAAAAATTAAAAATCCAAATAATAGGGTTATTTCTCTCAAAGAATCACATACAAAAATCACCTTCCATATTTTTAAGCGTGATTAACAACATTGGATACACGATGGAAAGGAAATTTCATAGACGGGGTAACAAATAAGGTGATGAAATACAAAAATCTATACAATATTCCAAAAATCTAAACAAAAGAGGAACTTTTTCAATGGGTATAGTTGAAATTCATTGAAAATATATAGATAACTCAATATACAAAATTTGAGAAAGATTGGAGGTGATTTGGACTGATTTTGTATCAAAATTTGTAATTAAATCGAGTTCAAAAAAGCCTTCTGCGACACATGTATCAAACATGTATCACGCATGTATCTCACGCACATGTATACATGGATATACATGTGATACACAATTGATACAAATTTGATACATATATGATACACAATTGATACAAATTTGATACATATGTGATACACAAATGATACACAGTGTGATACACATATCATTTTTTTTTCATGTTCAGTTTTTACTTCGAATTTTCAATTCAAACCACCTCAAAAACTTTACCAAATAATCCCAAAACTGAGATTCAAGCTCCTTAAGTTGTTCCCAGTCTATTCTAATAACACCCACTCAAAACAAAGCAAAAATTTGATTTTTTTTGCTACAAATAGCTAATTGGCTAATTTGGTTAATATTAATAATATTTTGTAAATTGGCCAATTTTTGTTATGAGCTACATATAAATGGACATAGGTGGTAATTTTCCTTAATGACACTGTAGTAACTCAAAAATAAATTAAAAGACATTGGGCCCATGAGTCCTCCGCCGAAAAAGGAATTTAGCCTAGGAACAATTGAAAATAATTAAAGAAGGAAAGAAAATATAACATTAAATAAAACCATAAATTGTTATAAAAATAAGACTAGAAAGTAAATAAAGTAGAGAAATGCATAGAATAAAAACTATAAAGTATATGAATTGTTCTGACTCCCTGTTTATAGAAGAAAGGAAGATACTTCAAGGCATGAGCTCATGCCTTTGGCATATAACTTGTGTAAGAGTTGGTCGAGAATAGGCGAAGACGCCAATAATCTTAGAAATCTTAGTTGCATGCCTTTCACTAATTTCTTCATCTACGTTAATGGTCATCTTCTCGAGAATAGGCGCAGACGTCAGTATTAACCTTACAAATCGCAATTCCGCTTTTGAACCATGAAATCTATGTATTCCCAGAGTTTGAAGGTTATTGAGTTCATCAATCCTGCAACCTTGTCCTTTCAACTTATTTAAATCTACTTTTCTGGAACCTTTCTTGATTCTACTCAACTATAAGTAGTATAAAGAAAAATTAGTATGATTTGTATCTCTATACTCGGAAATAGAGTAACAACTCATGAATCAAACAACTCACCAGAAGGTTAAGTAACTTCAAATTGTGAGAACTTCTAAGAATGCATAGAAGGGAACAAATTTGATCTTCATCATTAAAATTGAATAGATAAAATTCGAGATTGGTCAAGTGGTTGAGCATCGTTGACAGCCTCCTTGCTACATTACTAGAAGCCAAAAACTAGACAACAACAAACCCAAAATAAGAACGTTATTAGTTAGAACTACGTACTGCGTCATGCTGAGCTATGCATCTTACCTTGAGGGAGAATCCGTCCAAGATAAGTGCTCTAACTTCAGGCAAGCTACTGAGAAGTTTTACCAAGTTCATTGCTTCATGTTGTCCGTTTTGTGAAACTTCAAGTTTTGGCATAACTGCAAAAAATGTTACCTTCCGGCAGTCCTTGAATGAAATCCATTTTATTGTGTCAATGCCACATTGGCAAAATTTTAAACATAAAAGTTCTGGGGCATATATGTTCAAGTGATGAAGACCACTACACTGGGTAAACATCAGATCTAGAAGGTTTGGAACACAGAGAATAGAAGTTGTAACATCTAATTGAAACGAGACTCGATTTATTGAAAGGCTTTTCAGCTTTTGGAAACCTCTAAAACTGCATGGTGGCCTGAAAATGCAGTTTGAGAGATTCAAATGTTCTAGCTCTGCACCGTACACCGAAAAAGGCAACTTATAAGGAGTATTGAGATGTTCTAAACACCGAAGGGTGAGATCCACAAGACCATTTCTTGACAAATGTAGCATCCATAGATCAATAACTGAGTGCTCAGAAGGATTTATTATTGAAAGATCAAGGAGAAATGTCTTAATGGGTCCATAATGATGCAATAGTACTCGATTAATGATGTCTGTTGTGCTTGATTGCTTTCCCTTTCTGCAGAAGTTTGCAGAAATTGTGAGCTTTGGATTTGAAGCCCAAATATGTCTCCATTTACTGGACAAGACACTCATTCTTGCGGCATCCTCAATAGTCATGTGCTCTTGAATTTGGTGTATGACATTAATAGGAAGATCTGTAAGTCTATCAAGTTTGTCTCTTCCATCGTGAAGTCTTTTATAGCTATTTGTCATCATGATTCTAAGTCCTGGCCATTTGAACCAACAAAAATAATTATAGAAAATGCTTCACACATGCTGCATATGTAAATCCAACTTCATATTCTAGTCAAGAAAGTAATGTTATAGTCTAAAACGGCTTGTATAAGATCAATCCAGACTCACGCTTATCTAGATAATCAGATGGAAATTAATCAATATGATATTTCAAAACAGTCATCATTCAACAAATTCCAATTTTTTTTTAAAATTTATTCTACCAAGTACAAAGTATGGCATGAAGAGGTTAAGAGCTATTGAAAAAATCTATAATAACATCCCAATATAACAGACATCACTATAACAACATCCTTTTATAACAGACATCCACTATAAAGCCAAATTTTTCTCAAAACTGATTTTTTAAAGTTATATTTTAACTCATTATAACAGCTTTTTATATATAACAACAACAATAATATTTACAGCATAATTCTCTTTATAAAATTACCTATCTATAAGAGACATGTAGAATCTTTAAGATTACTAATAATAAATCTAAAAATATGCACACAATGTGTTCCATTAAACAATGTTTCTATCTTGCATAAGATATGCGAAGATTTGCACATGTTATCGTTTTCATTGGACAAATTTTAAAAACTATTTAGATAAAAAAAATTAATTGTTAAGCTTTTAGATTGTCTTCCGGGAAAGCTATTTGATACCTTTATTTTTGTCAATTCAAGCGTTATATCGCTATTAAGTGAATGAAATCTACGAAACAAGCTACAATTACAATGTTCTACCGTCAATCTCGAAAGAATTTATTTTTCAAGGTAGCTTTAGAATGTCCGTCTTAAAGTTTAAATCTTTATACGCTTAGTCATGAATTTCTTATTAATATGTTAGATTTTTTTCAATATTTAACTAATGAAATATGCATATATTTTAAGTTTTTAAATTGAATAATTCTTTTATCTTTTTTTATGTTTAAAAAAAGGAAAAATAATTAAATTTTGGATAATTTTTATCTATAACTGCCAAAATATATTTAAACATCAAATGCTGTTGTAGGTGTATAACAGCTATTCACTATAGAAGCCAAAAAATATGAGAACAAATGAGGACTTTTATAGAGAGGGTTGGCATAACAAACAATCGCTACAAAAGCCCAAAAAAATAATCGGAATAAATGAAATTGTTATAGAGAAGTTTGATGGTATATATGGATATTTCTTAATTTGTAATCCTAATCAGAGAAATCAACTAATCCATGCAATAAATCAATTTCGAAGTAGTAAACTCTTGGATTAATTAAATTATATATGACTCAGAGTTGAGAGAAGAAAAAATCACAACTATAACATCCTTATCGAATATAAAAACAAACAAGAAATAAAAGAAATGAGCTAACCTTACAGCGGCGAATGAGAGGGGATTCTAGAAGAGCGGGTGCTGAATAGGGTTTAGGGAGAAAGGGAGAGGCGGGCATACCGAGAATGCAATTTTTTTATTCACGTCAAGGTATTTATAAGTGAATTTATATGATATTTGGGAAAAAAATCTACATAATAAATATCACTACTCTATAATTAGTAGCCTCATAAAAATGATAATTAATATATTAAATTGGAAAAATATATAAATATACATTCAAAGTTGGCACCAACTAGTTAGACACTTCAAAATAATTAATGACTAGATAGACACTTTTTTCTTGGCAAGAATATATCACCTGGACACCTAAGTTGGACAAACCACTCGCATGACATACATTCTCAAATGACATGTTAAATGAACAATTGTACAAATGTAATTTACAAAAAAGTTTCAAAAAATGCGGAAATGGTCAAATCTGTCCATATATGGTAAGAAAAGGGTTAAGTTTACCTTTTGTTATACGATCGGTCTAAAAATACCCCTAACGTTATAATAGTGGATCGAATGTACCCCTCCTCCTTTAGAGTTGTCCAAGATGAACCTCAATCCATGTGACACTGACATCTTGGTGAGGTAAACAACATGTGGCAGGCCATCTTATCACCCCAACTCATTTTACCCCTCATCTTCACTACTTCAAAACTTCCAAATATGGTTTAAGAAACAGAGCATTTCGATTCGAATAGCATCGGGCTTTAATGTCCCCAGTTCGATGATATTTTTTCTTCACCACAAAGGTTTAGCATAAGAGCACCAAATATGTCACGACTCAAAATCCAATAAAGGCCGCGATGGCGCCGGACACCACTGTCAGGCAAACCAACCAAAATACTTAATTAAGTTCTCATTTTCAACAATCTTGAAAACTAAGATTTTCCTTCAACTTTTCACAAATAAAAAGATAACTGCTTTAATTCAAATTAAATAATGAGCAATTAGTATAAAATATTTCCACACTATCCCAGAATTCGATGTCACAAGTGAACGAGCATCTACTAATCAGCAAATAAAATATAGCATCCGTCCGGAATACAGTGGACATGAAGTAAATTCAACATACTGGAAAGGACTATACTAGCTGTGGGCCGCCTCGAATAATGCAACTCACCTAGTCCCAGAATCATCCATGCTGCTACGCCCAGTAGGCCGCTAGAGTTACATATACCTGTACAACAAAAATGCACTGAAGTGTAGTATGAGTACAAAAACAATGTGTACTCAATGAGTATCCCGTCTAATCTTGAAGAAGTAGAGACGAGAGGTCGACTTCAACACTTTCTAGTGGTCAAATAATAACATGGTGAATATGTGAGGACAACATGGATTTACCTAGCAATTATAACTCCTAGAGCAATAAAACAGGTAACACCTTCTCAAATAATAAGGAAATTCCAAGATTTACTTTTCCTTATCTTTACTAGTTTATAGCGGGCCATAAAAGGCAATATCAACTTCAATAAGTTTCAGGATAAGCAATGCAAGCATGCACATATTATGCCGAGGCAACAGCCCGATCCAACAGAAATAAATTGTGCACTTGCTGAGGGTCGACGTCGCGCCTATAGATGCATTTATTTAATATGCCGAGGCGTTTGGCCCGTTCCATAAATAAACACACAGAGAGTCAATCAAGAAGTTCACACGGAGTAATTATCTAATGAAAACAAATCCTTTTTAACCATTTAAGAAAATGAAGTTTTATCTCTTTAGAAATTCGTTTACTAATTCAATGTGATTTAAGCAATTCAAGCTATCAATAAGTTCGTAAATAATCCAAGTATAGCATGTCTTTGGGTCTTAACTACCCGGACAATAGCATAATAGTAACTACTCATGGACTCTCGTCACCTCGTGTGTACGTAGCCCCTACAAATAGGAGTACATAATTAATTATTTCACCTATGGCGACAATTCCCTCTTAAAAAGTTAGAAAGGAGACTTACCTCACTCTGAAGATCCATAACCGGCATTCCATGCCCTTCCGAAGACTCGAATCGATGTACAACACTCCAAAACTATCCAATAATTATGTAAATCCATTAATATATGCTAAGGTACTCATTATAATCCAATTTATAATAATTCCTAACCCCGATCGAAAAGTTAACAAAAATGCCCTCGGGCCCACGTGCCCGGATTCCGAAATTGTTTCGAAGATAAAGTTTACCCATAGCCTCATGAACTCAAATATATGATTTGCTCCTAATTACATACCCCAAATCGTGATTAAATTCCATGAACAATAATTTTCTAGGTCTTCCCTCAAACCCCAAGTTTTCTACCAATTTCATGCTCAAACCAATACATAATTGATGTATTTAACTCAAAATAGGTGGGGATAACTTACCTTGACGTTGATGATAGAAATCCCCTCTTGAAGCTCTCCAAAATCGCCCATGCCAAGTGAAAAATGGGAGAAGAATGGCTAAATCCCGAATTTAAAACAATCCTCTGCCTCCAGCACATTTTTCGCTTCTGCGGAAGAATTTTCGCTTCCGCGGTCCCGCTTCTGCGGACCATCTGCCGCTTCTGCTGCTTCCACTAGAGCCCAAACTTTTCGCTTCTGCGGTTCCGCTTCTGCGAAAAAACCACTGCATCTGCGGAGCCTGCTGCACCAAACCAAAAACCGCTTTTACGGTCTTCTCTTCGCACCTGCGACGTCGCTTCTGCGGTCCCATTTCCGCAAAAGCGGGAATACCAGAAGCAGCAAAAAAATCTAATATCATCCAACCTCCAAAATCTCTCCATCAACCATCCAAAATCATCCCGAGGCCTCTGGGACCCCGACCAATCACACCAGCCAGTCCCAAAACACATTACGGACTTGTTCGAGGCCTCAAATGACATAAAACAATGCTAAAATTATGAATCAACCTCCAATCCAAGCTTTGTGAACTTTAGAATTTCAAACTTCTATTTTCGATGTTTAAACCTATCAAAATCACGTCCGATTGACCTCAAATTTTGCACACAAGTCATATTTGATATTACGGACCTGCTCTAACTTTTGGAATCGGATTCCGACCCCAATATCAAAAAAGTCCACTTTAAGTCAAACTTCTCAAAAACCTTCAAATTTCTATCTTTAACCAAATGGCTTCAAAATGAACTACGGACCTCCGAATTCACTTCCGATCGCGTTCCTAACTCCAGAATCACCATATGGAGATGCTTCCAGACTCGGAATCCCAAGCGGACATCGATATCACTGAAATGCACTTCAACCCTATCTTATGAAATTTCTTTCACAATGCTACTTTCCACAATATGCGCCAAAATGCTCCCGGGTCATCCAAAACCCGAACTGGGCATACGCCCAAGTCCGAAATCATCATAAGAACCTGCAGGAACCTTCAGATCCCGATTCCGAGGTTGTTTACTTAAAATCTAATCTTAGTTCATTCTTTCAACTTTAAGCTTACGAAACGAGAATTCTTCTTCCAAATCAACTCTGAACTTCCCGAAATTCAATTTCGACCGCATGTACAAGTCATAATACCTGAAATGAAGCTGCTCATGGCCTCTGACTACTGAACGACGTGCTAGAGCTCAAAACGACTGGTCGTCTCGTTACATTCTCTCCAACTTAAACATAAGTTCGTCCTCGAACGTGTTGAGAACTACACTGAAATAGTCGAAAATCACTATTTAACTTCTTATGCACCTCCCTGTGCTACCACAACTTAGTTGAGCACATTAGCTCGATAAATTCTGAAGATATTCCCTTTTATTCAAGCAAATAAGCCTTAAAGCCCAATTCCAACATCCGAAATTCTATGCCCAACCGGTTCCAACATACGATCACCATATCAATCACTACACGTTGTACCCAAACATGGTTGTATAACTTTGCTGAATTCACACCTAGCACCACTTTACTCACCGGACCACAATAATATTTTGTGATAAAATTAGTAAAAATTCCACGAATTTGATGCTCCTATTGCACTCCATGACATACACAGGTCTTACTCTAACTCTTACAATGCCGCCACAACGGAAGAGATGTGCAGAAATTCATAATCAACCGCCGAGTCAACCAATCATTAAGTCTATACTTCTGACAAGAAACATTACCAGATTCTGAACCAAATAATGATCTTTGCTCCTTAATATATTCCATACAGTCAGATTGGACTGATCTTGAATCCAATGATCTCGTCTCACCTAGTACAAACTGTTCAGGCAATAAGCCAGAACGACATGACCAAAAGTCTCATATGATGCTACAATGTGTCAATAGGCTACCAATTCGAACGCAATACAAAAAGGAAAACGACTCTGGATTGAATTACCTAACTCATACACTAATACGGACTTTCCTTCGAAAATAGGAAGCAAGGCATACAAAAATAGCATATAGAAGACTTTACTCAACATCACACTATTGCAGCGCGAAACCCGATCCAAATAACATATCCATGGCAGCGTGCCACCCGATCCACACATAGATCTCACATAAGGAGATGCACATCGAGCTAAATTTGCATATTATAATGAAATACCGAATTTCAGTCACAAGCACAATATGTGCATAATACCATCCCTAAGGAAACATATAGCGCTATAAGCTACGAAACTCAAGCACACTGAGGTGTGATATACAAATCTGAATCTCAAGAGCCAATTTTCTCATACAACATCATTTCTACGCAGATCCTCAACACATAAGCAATTTCTCAAGCCGTCTCACAACTCACACAGCGCAATGTATCACTACTTGATATATCCGACAATGAAATTACACCCTGACCATTCCCCCATAAGGAGCACATTACTGAAATGAACACGTTTGGCCTGATATAAAGCCCATATTCACATTTGTGCCCATCCACTGACCTCATGCTGATTCTAGTCACACTGACTGGGCTAATAACCTTTCCAAGGCTCAAAATAACTCTCCTTTCTTTCATAATGCATAAGAAAAATCATCATAACCGGAGCTAACCTCCACAGTCCATAACCCAATAAACAAAGTGCCCTCCAGACATAAATTCTCGAATTAATGATATTACCACAATCCTCATACTTGGTTTAAATCTTTAATCAATTAAGTGACTACATGTCACACTTATGCAATCTTCCTGTGGGACACGGTCCCACAACCTTTTGAAATGAATAATGGGTCCACACATCCAAACCTCCAGCCGCACTAACGCTAAAAAGCGATCAAGAATCATTAACTAGGATGCAAAGCCTATCTCACATAACACCGATCTCCAGCGACGCTGCAGACAATACCAACTTACTTTGAACATCGAAACTCCCTTACTGCTCATCCGAGCTCGTGACATTCTTACCAACACCAAACTACAACCTTGATCCTCACTTCAAATTCCATACGACTCACTGCACCCACCATGCCGATATACGATCGGACATGATTTTTCTTTTCATTATAACTCCGGAACCACTAATAGGTTAACACTTCATCACATAAAAGCTTTTCACTGAACTCACTTCAGGAGGAACATAGCAACATACAGGTAAATTCTCATAATCGTAGAATATGCAAACATCTAAGTAGTGGTTTAAGACACCATAGCCCTTTCGGGATCTGCCTACACATAATGGGCCATAACAGTAGAATACTCTTGAATAACATCAATTACAATGGCCGATAGGCCTCTCACGTACCGCCACAAATCACACGTATAGCTTGATCACGCTGAGGGAACTGATCTCTACCACCAATATGCCAACTAAACTATGGCTAACCAATCTATTTTGTTTCGATTTACCCTGATTGCCTTAGAAACAATAACAACTCCATTCAACACTTACCATACTCTATCCGCACTCGTCCCGAATGACCTTGAATCACGAGACCATGCTGTCTCAAATCCCACGAACCATTTCATACCTCCCAATTGCTACATCGCAAGCCAAAACATCACAGAACATTCGGTGCCTCTTCTCATAGGATGCTAACAAGCTTGATTCTTAATCGTACCTATACGCTCGAAATCATTAGGCATCACACCTCATCTTGTGAATTTACTATGACTATTACTGAGATCCACCTGCTCTGACTTGGCCCCAAATATGAACAACTCCATGAATCTTATAACACATGAAATACCCTCTTGGCGAAGAACCCGCCGAATCACTCCCCTTGGAACCCGCATCTATACAAAGCAAAATCCTGAATTTTTCCCCAAGTCTGAACATGGGCCAACAAAGCCAACCATAGCCCACCTTTAACAATCCCTTTGCTTAAATTACCACTTATGCTCTTTTCCCGTGGGTGAAATAACACATCAACATGCTAATAACCGGAAACCTCACAAGTAGTTAACCATGCAACTCAATCATTGGCGGTGGGACTCTCCTACTTAGCTTGAAGCCATCATTACATGACTATGGAATTCACCAGAATTCCTTATCTCTTACTGTCATAACCTTGCTCAATCAACTGCCAAAATTATCGAAAATCTTTCTGTAAAACCCTCTTTTAGAACTCTGAATCATCAACCACATTCGCACGGCCGATCTCTTTGCTGCATAACCAATAGAATTCTTCGCAGAAGCTCGCCAACCACGTGATCGCTAACCTATTTACAGGGATGAACTACCTGTAGAAATCACTCCCGACATCTTCCAGATTCAAAGTTATTTTCATCCTTCTTCATTCAAGCAGCTCCTTTCCGTCATATCAAATCTCCTAATGCATAACAGCCCATACTTCAAATTTAATTCGTGGGCCCAAATCACCAATCACCCAAAATTTCCCCAAATCACTCCAAACTCTTATCAAGGTGCATAGTTATCCTACCACAATGCCCATATGCAAATATGCCACTCTCCCACTTTGGCGGAACTCATCATTTTAATCGACTACTCGGCCTTGACTCATTTGACACTTTCCGCACATCTTTCCTCGTCCTTTGCTACTCAGTTGTTACCTTAGTAAAATCTATCTTCATAGCACTTGAATCTACAAATCGCTACTAACTTTAAATTTTTTCGGAGATCATCTCTCTCGAGCTGCCAATATTTGAAATGTCGATTCAACCCTGAACTACCTTGCCTCCCAATATCTAACAGTCGCTTCTTCGACACTAACCCGCAATATCCTTCCCCAAAGGCGAATTGTAGAAGATCATAACACCGGCGAGCTTAGTACATTCATCAAGGACAATGACACCTCATCACAGATGATAATTCCTCCACGCTTACAAATACCAAGCCTCGTTACTCCATCATCGCAAATCTGCACATTCTTAGTCCAATTGCCTTTCCCTTACCGAAAGTAAAATACTGAATCTCTAGATTATGCAATGAGTAAACTTCCCTTCAAGTCATTCATTGCCCCGACACGTAGGCAACATACTACCATCATATCAATACTACGCAACAATCGTTCATAAGCATCATGGCAACTTGTGCCTAGCCTCAGAGCCCTTAGAAGTACCGTTACTGGGCTGAAACAATAAAATATCCTTCCACAAGGCGACGATAATAGCCCAGAAGACTATACCGGGAGAAATATCCCTCACCATATTCATAATATCAATACAATTCTTCAATTCTCGATGAATAGCAAGTGGTTTGGGTCGCATAAGATTGAGTAGGAAGGAAACAAAGGCATAAGCCTCACAGGAATCAAATCGCACGATGAGGAATCAAGAAGGGAGGTACTCCTAACAGCCCTGCAGCCTCCTGAGGATAAGTACAGACGTCTCCGTACCGATCCGCGAGACTCTACAAGACTTTCTCATGACTCGTGAGACCCTAGGAACCTACTGTTCTGATACCATATTGTCACGACCAAAATCCACTAAGGATCGCGATGGCGCTGTACACCGCTGTCAGGCAAGCTAACCAAAATACTTAATGAAGTTCTCATTTTTAACAATCTTGAAAACTAAGATTTTCGTTCAATTTTTCACAAATAAAATGATAACTCCTTCAATTCAAATTAAATATTGCCACACCATCCCATAACCCGGCGTCACAAGTGTAAGTGCATCTATTGATAAGGAAATAAAATACAGCATTCATCCGGAATACAGTGGACAGAAAGTAAATATAACATACTGGAAGGGACTATACTAGCTGTGGGCCGCCTTGAATAATGCAACTCACCTAGTCCTAGAATCATCCGTGCTGCTACGCCCAGTAAGCCGCTAGAGTTACATATACCTGTGCAACAAAAATGCACATAAGTGTAGTATGAGTACGAAAACAATGTGTACTCAATGAGGATTCCGTCTAATCTCGAAGAAGTAGAGACGAGAGGTCGACTTCAACACTTGCTAGTGGTCAAATAATAACATGGTGAAGATGTTAGGAAAACATGGATTTACCTAGACATTATAACTAATAGAGCAAGAAAACAGGTAACACCTTCTCAAATAATAAGGAAATTCCAAGATTTACTTTTCCTTATCTTTACTAGCTTATAGCAGGCCATAAAAAGCAATATCAACTTCAATAAGTTTTAGGACAAGCAATGCAAGCATGCACATATTATGCCGAGGCAACGACCCGATCCAACAAAAATAAACTGTGCACTTGCCAAGGGTCGACGTAGCGCCTATAGATGCATCTATTTAATCTGCCGAGGCATTTGGCCTGTTCCATAAATAAACACACATACAGTCAATCAAGAAATCCACACGGAGTAATTATCCAATAAAAACAAATCTTCTTTAACCATTTAAGAAAATGAAGTTTTATCTATTTAGTAATTCGTTTACTAATTCGATGTGATTTAAGTAATTCAAGCTATTAATAAGTTCGTAAATAATCCAAGTATAACATGCCTTTGGGTCCTAACTACACGGGCAATAGCATAATAGTAGCTACGCATTGACTCTCGTCACCACATACGTACGTAGCCCCCACAAATAGGAGCACATAATTAATTATTTCACCTATGGGGACAATTCCCTCTTACAAGGTCAGAAAGGAGACTCACCTCACTCCAAAGATCCATAACCGGCATTCCATGTCCTTCCGAAGAAACGAATCGATGCACAAATCTCCAAAATTAGCCAATAAGTACGTAAATCCATTAATATATGTTAAGGTACTCATTATAATCCAATTTATGACAATTCCTAACCTCGATCGAAAAGTTGACAAAAATACCCTCGGGCCCACGTGCCCGGATTTCGAAATTTTTTTGAAGATAAAGTTTACCCATAGCCTCATGAACTCAAATATATGATTTTCTCCTAATTCCATACCCCAAATCGTGATTAAATTCCATGAACAATAATTTTCAAGGTCTTCCCTCAAACTCCAAGTTTTCTACCAATTTCATGCTCCAATCCATACATAATTGATGTATTTAACTCAAAAAAGGTGGGGATAACTTACCTTGATGTTGATGACGGACATCCACTCTTGAAGCTCTCCAAAATTGCCCATGCCAAGTGAAAAATGGGAGAAGAACGGCCAAATCCCGAATTTAAAACAATTCTTTGCCTGCAGCACATTTTCGCTTCTGCGGAAGAATTTACGATTCCACGGTCACGCTTCTGTGACTATCTGCCGCTTTTGCGGCTTACACTAGAGTCCAAAATTTCCGCTTCTGTGGTCCTTCGCTCGCATATGTAGTTTCGCTTCTGCGGAAAAACCACTGCATCTGCGGAGCCTGCTGCACCAAACAAAAAACCACTTCTGCGGTCTTCTCTTCGCACCTGCGATTCCACTTCTGTGGTCCCATTTTTGCAGAAGCGAGAATACCAGAAGCAGCAAAAAAAATCTAATATCATCCAACCTGTAAAATCCCTCCGTCAACCATCCGAAATCATCCCGAGGTCCCCGGGACCCCGACCAATCACACCAACCAGTCCCAAAACACATTACGGACTTACTCGAGGCCTCAAATCACATCTAACAACGCTAAAATTATGAATCAACCTCCAATCCAAGCTTTATGAACTTCATAATTTCAAACTTCTATTTTCGATGTTTAAACCTATCAAATCACGTCCGATTGACCTCAAATTTTGCACACAAGTCATATTCGATATTATGGATCTACTCCAACTTTGAATCAGATTCCGACTATGATATAAAAAAGTCCACTTCCGGTCAAACTTCTCAAAAACCTTCAAATTTCTATTTTTAGCCAAATGGCTCCAAAATGACCTACGGACCTCCAAATTCACTTCCGATCGCGCTCCCAACTCCAGAATCACCATACGGAGTTGCTTCCAGACTCGGAATCCCAAACAGACATTGATATCACTGAAATACACTTCAACCCAAATTTATGAAATTTCTTTCAAAATGCTACGTTCCACAATAGGCGCCAAAACGCTCCCGGGTCATCCAAAACCCGATCTGGGCATACGCCCAAGTATGAAATCATCATAAGAACCTGTTGGAACCTTCAGATCCCGATTTCAAGATCGTTTACTTAAAAATCCAATCTTAGTTAATTCTTTCAACTTTAAGTTTCTGAAATGAGAATTCTTTTTCTAAATCAACTCTAAACTTTCCGAAATTTGATTCCGACCGCACGTACAAGTTATAATACCTAAAATGAAGCTACTCATGGCCTCTGACTGTTGAATGATGCGCTAGAGCTCAAAAACGACAGGTCGGGTCATTACAAAATATGATTCCCGAACTATGAATCTTCTTGGAGAAATAATGCCAAAGTATGTTTAAAGAAAGCAACTTAATAATGGGAACAATTCTCAGTCTTTTTATTTTTTTTGACTTTTTTCGTTATCCATGTGATTCAGGAAAAGACTTAATCATCTTCCTTAACCCAATAATTTCCCTTTCATGTCCCCCTGTCTCAGGGTAGGAGGTAATCCCATCTGTTCATCCACCGAGTTTCAGTATCAATGGAAATTCAATATTAAAAAGGTTATTCTTGCACACCAACTATGCCCTTCACTAAATTTACAAAATTATAAAACATTTGATGATTGAAGTAAATTGAACTTTTAGTAAAAATAAATCATCTTTACGCACCATCTACACCAAAAAATAAAAGAATGTGAAGAAACAAGGAACAAAAGACCCAAGGTTGAATAACAAGCAAATATTTCTTAGGTTACATTAGCCGACTATGGCCGTTCCACGTAGAAACTTGCATCAACATTGCAGGTTAAGTGCTAACTGATTTTTTCGGGCATTTCCATATGGGTTGTGGTTGATAAATTGGCATGCTACGTGGTGTACATCTCATTAAGATGTCAATGCCACGTGGGATTGGGTTATCCATTTTGGAAAACTCTAATAGAGTAGGGGTATGTTTGATCCACTAGTATAACGTTAAGGCTAGTTTTAGACCGATAGTATAACAGAGGGTAAACATAATACTTTTCTTATGGTAGAGGGTTAAATTTTACCCTTTTTCGAAAAAAATATAATATGTTAAAATAAAAAATAAAAGAACAACCAGCTCCCAATCAGGCCTCCTCCCCCCTTCCCTAACTAACCCACTGCCTGCCGACCAAATTTCTAGCGAGCTAACATGCAAAAAAGGCTGAGAGGGTCTTGCGCCACCTTCAAATTATCACAAGTGCAACCTTTGACCCCTTCGTCGACAACCTCCCATTTGTTCGACTACTCATGTGTGTAATTAAGCTGAGGAGAGTTGTTCAGAAGCTGTGGTTATGAGCTCTTTCTTGTTCCGGTTCAGAAGAGGGTGCACACCAATAGTTGCACTACTGGATTAAATAACCTTTATTTTAGTGCCAAGCAAAGATCCCATTGCCACTCCACCTCATTCCACAAATTTTCTCCTTCATCGACTTCTTGCATCATCCTAAACCATCAACTTCTAAAGGAATCACATAGGTGATAGGCTTTAAATTTATCCGAGAGCTTTTAGTGTTATTACTATTTTTTTCTTTATTTGTTATTATTATTAGTAGTACTATTACTACTATAGATGTTGCTGCTGCTGCTGCTACTCCCTCTATTTAATAAAATAAATATATTACCATTTGGAGATTCAAATAAGATTTTTTTGACTATATTTTTTGCAAAGAGTTTTTAAATATTTTGATATTCAATTATTGTGACTTATTACTTATTATGTAATTTTTAAATATTTAAGCTTTATTTAAAATTAGTCAATTTGGTCTTTATAGTCCGAAAAAGTTCAAACAGATCAAAACATGGAGTATTATTTATGTATATATTTAAATACTATTACTTTATTTGAAATTAGTCAATGATGATATACGTTGAGCTTAAAGAGAGAAGTGATGATTCATATTTATGATCCTAACTTCATTTGGGATTGAGTCATAATTATTTGTGTTTGTTGTTGGTAAAATAAAAGCATTATTTCTCTAGAAAATCTTGGACCAACCCTATTAAAGAAATCAATGCTAGTACTATAATATATTCCCTCCATTCCAAATGAATTGGCACTATTTTCTCATTAGTGTAACGGTTCGATCGGTGTGTTTTGAGATTTTATATTTAGTTTGGTGGTTCAAGATCATGAGTAACTTCATATGGTGTATTTGACTTGTGCATATGGTCGGTTTTGGTTTTTGAGTTGTTCGGAATTGATTTGGAAGAATGATTCTTAAATAGGAAGCTTTAAGTTGGAAGAGTTGACCAAGTTTGAATTTTAAGTATTGGACCCCGGAGTAGAGCTTTTATGATTTTGTTAGGTCCGGATAGTGATTTTGTACTAGCGTGTATGCCCGAATTTGCATTTAGATATTTCTAGAAAGTTTGCCTCTTTTTTTGCGAAAGTTGGCAATTTGAAGGTTTGGAAGGTTCATAAGTTTGATCAGAAGTTGAATTTGATGATAATGGGTTCAAATAGTTGATCTGGGAGTTGGAATAGGTTTTTTATATCATTTGAAACTTGTGTCTAAAATTTGAGTTCATTATGAGTTGATTTGATATGGTTCGCCACGAGTTTTGGAAGTTTAAAGTTCAAAAGTTTATTAAGTTTAATTTGAGATGTGGTTCGTAGTTTTGATGTTATATGTGATTTGATGCCTTGAGAAGGTTTATCTTGTGTTTTAGGACTTGTTGGTATGTTCGTATAAGGTCCCGAGGGGTTCGGGTGAGTTTCAGGTTGGTTTCGGATCATTTAGGAGGATGATTTCATTGTTGTTTTTTGCTTGTTTCTGATGCCTTGATTGTTCTTTGCGGTCACGAAGATATAGGCGATAATAACCAGCCAACCCAAAGAAACTCCAGATCTCAATGGTAGAAAACAATCTAGGCCAACTCTGAACTACCTCAATCTTCTCCAGATCTACCTTAATCCCCTCATTGGCACCACATGCTCTAAGAATTCCACCGTATCAAGCCAGAACTCACACTTGAAGAATTTAGCATATAGCTTATTCTCCCTCAAAGTCTGGAGCACGATCCTCAACTGCTACTCGTGATCCTCTATAATGACTCGGCCGGTGGTTTCATCAGTTACCGCTCCGTCTTCCCCATTTCTACTTCTTTACATCTTGTTCAGCTGTATATGTGGTATCAGATTGGTTGGTTCGGGTTCGGAATGGTGTAGAGTAATGAGACACTTAGACTCTTAAGTTGGCCTTTTACTTGAAAAAGACAATCGGAAGTTGACTTGTGAGTAAACAATCTCATAATTTGTTTTTCATGATTCGGATAGCTCCGTGAGGTGATTTGAGACTTAGGAACGTGATCAGAATGTGTTTTGGAGGTCCAGGGTAGTTAGGCTTGAATTGGCAAAATTGGAATTTTGGCATTTTTCGGTTGGTAGTGGAGATTTTGATATAGGCGTCATAATGGAATTCCAAAAAATTGGAATAGGTCTGTTGTATCATTTGGGATGTGTGCGCAAAATTTCAGGTCAATCGGACGAGGTTTGATAGACTTTTTGATCAAAAGCAGAATTCAGATGTTTTTGAAACCTTAGGCTTGAATGCGAGGGTGATTTGCTGTTCCGGAATTGTTTTGAGTGTTCTGGGGGTTGGTACAAGTTTGAATAGTGTTATGTGACTTGTTGGCGTGTTTGGTTAAGGTCCGGAGGGCCTCGTGATAGATTTGGATGTTTCACGGGTTGTTTTGATGTTTGGAGCAGCTGCAGAATTTTCTGCTTCTGTTGATTCCGCACCTGCAGATTGGGGACCGCAGGTGCGACGACACAGATGCGTTTTAAAGGCCGCAGATGCGAGAAAAGTGGAAAAGGACTGGAGCCGTAGATGTGGAGCTTTTGGTGCACATGCGATAACGTAGGTGCGGGTGTTTGAGCACAGGTGCGAGATGGGGCGGATGAGTGATTTCCGCAGGTGCGCACCTGGGACCGCCGGTGCGAGTCTGCAGATATGATGATTTTGACCGCAGATGCGGTATTTCTTGGGCAGAACATATAAATAATGGACTTCATGATTTTCAGCTTTTCTTCACCCATTTTAAGTCGGTTTTGGAGATTTTTGGGAGATTTTGAAGAGGGAATTCAAGGGAACTTCGTTTAGGTAAGATTGTTGAACCTAAAACTCGTTTCTATGGTGTTATTTCACTGATTAGCCTTGGAATTTATGGGAATTTGTGGTTAAAATTGAAGAACTAGGGCTTGAAATTGGAGACCTTTGATTAGTGATTTTAGGGGCCGTTTGTGGTTGGATTTTTGTATATTTGATATGTACGAACTCGTGAGAATGTAAGGCTTCTATTGATGCAACTTTTAATTGAAACGTGTGCCCAGGGGTTGGGTTTGGTCAAATTTGGGACTTTTTGTGTAAATTGGTTATTTTTGAGAGGGTTTTGTTCCTTTAGCATATATTGATGATTATATTATGGTTTTGGATAGATTTGGAGCATTCGGAGGCCGATTCAAGAAGCAAAGGCGTCGCGGGCTAGAGTTTGGACCAAATTGAGGTAAGTAACGATTGTAAATGTTGTCCTGAGGGTATGAAACCCTAGATTTCACATCGTTGTGCTATTTTGAGGTGACACACATGCTAGACGACGAGCGTGGGGCTGCGCACCTTGGGGATTGTGACTTGGTCCATCCCGTACGACTATTAAGTCGCATATTTGGTTGAAAACTATTTGATATTATTATGTTTTGGAAAGTATTACTATGTTTGGGGCTGAATGTAGTGTCTGGGACTTGTGCCGACTATTTGGACCCTTAGGGGCTTTTCGCTACTGTTTCTTTACTATTTTTGATAATATCTACATTCAATCATGCTATGCTTTCACTGATTTCATAACTCGAATTTTATTTACTCCTTTTGATTTTATAAATGATATTTTGAGCCGAGTACCTATTTTACTGTTAGCACAAAGGGCTTGAGTGAGATATAACTGAGTGAGGTCGAGGGCATGTGTTGTGAGGATTTCATGGGATCAGGCTGCGCGCCGTAGCATGTAGTATTGATTTGCGATATATGAGAGGCCGAGGGCCTGATTTATTATGCCATGAGGTTGCTTGTGCTTGTTATGTGAGGTCGAGGGCCTGATTGATTATTTCACGAGATAGCTTGTTATAGCACTGGCGTTGTAGGAGCCCCTCCGGAGTCCGTACACCCAGTGAACGCAGGTACCCAGTGTGTGTTATGTGATATTGCCCAATGGGCTGATGTTGTTTCATGTTATTGCCCTAGGGGCTGAAACAAGTGATTATAAGGTAGCCCGAGGGGCTAGTTCTATTGGTATTATGCGCGAGGAACGGTTTATGGTACTTATTTTGCCCAAGGGTCTATTTACATTTATATTCTTTTCACTCACTGTTTTCATCACTCATTTGAAATTATTGAAAGATGTTTTAAAAGGTTTCACTGAACTGAGTTGCTTTTAGGAGTTTTATTGCTTTACTAAATAGTTTTGGACTTATTCTAATTTGTTGTAGCATTATGACATGGTTTACGTGTTTTCTTACTACTCAGCTACCTTTACTTTTATTACTTACTGAGTTGGCGTACTCACATTACTCCCTGCACCTTGTGTGCAGATCCAGGAGTCTTGAGACGCGATAGTGAGTGCTGATCAGTCTTCTAGCAGGTCTCCGGAGTTTGCTAGGTAGCTGCTTGGCATTCGGAGCCCAACACTTTTCCTTCTTACCTTACTTAAATTGTCTTGGCATCTTATTTTCGGACTATGTTAGCCTTTCTTGTTCTTAGATGGGTTTTAGTTTCTCATGACTGGTGACACCTCGATGTCGTGCTATGTTATGTTTTCGCATTGTCTAGTTTGACTTATATTATGGGATTATTAGCTAACTATTGACTTTAAATGTCTAAAAATGAATTTCTGGTTGGTTTGGGATTTATCTCGGCTGTCCTAGTTTCGCGATAGGCGCCATCATGACCAGGTCCATTTTAGGGTCGTGATAAGTTAGTATCAAAGCCTAGGTTACATATGTCTCATGAGTCATGAGCATGTTTAGTAGAGTCTCGCGGATTGGTACGGAGACATCTGTACTTATCCTCGGGAGGCTGTAGACCCTTTAGGAAAAATCCCACATTCTTGAATTCTTATCGTGTGTCCTTGATTCAGCTTGAAATGTAACTCTTAAATTCTTTCCACGCATTCGTATGCACTCTTGAGCGCTTGGTATCAGCTGGGCATCGACGGCTTGTGATTCCTGGATCGAGGGGCGAGATATGATTTCTATGTGTTGATGTTGGGCCAGTTTAAAGGACTTGAGTCTGAGCTTTGCTTGTTGCTTGGGCACTGAGGTATTGATCGTGTGAGCATGTGCTTTTAGATTTATATGTTCGATAGTGTCCATATTAGTGGAAGTGATAACTGGTAGCTACATGATGAGTATGATGTGACTGTGAGAAGGGTTCATATGATTTGAATGTTATGAGTAGGGTCCGCTTGAGGGTAGAAAGAACTATCTGGTGCATGATTTCCATCGTGATTTGATGTATAGCCCGAGTTGTTTGTGTGTTGAAAGATCTTTTCATGTTGTTTAGTTGGGGAATGAAGTAGATTTCATGTCATGATATGAGTTCAGACTCAGGAAGATTTAGTGATTGCGTGATGCTTATGATGCTGGAATGGTATAAAGCAAAGCCAGTTTGAGGCGGAGCAGTTAGGTTATTTCATGCAGGGTATCCTAATGGCGTGTATGATCCTTATGTTGTTTGTTGGAAGACCTCTTTTACCAGTGAAATATATGTGTTGCACTTTGAGTTTGGATCGTGTCTGGGAGTGTCTTGATTGTCGCAAAGGTGAATGCGAGATTGCAGAAGACTTGATGTACTGGATGGTTTGTGCTACACAAGCTTATGAAGGATTGAGTTTAAACGCACTATGGTATTATGGCAGTAATAGAGTATCGGCATTGCGAGCACGTGATTTTTGCCCTTAGCAAATTATTCCAAAAGTTTCAAATAAATAACTTTACAATTTTTTGTTGAATTTAGTGTTAATTGATTGTATGATAATTCATATTAAAAATACAAAGATATGCATTTGCATTAGGAATTTAATTTCACATTTTTAGTATTAATTTGGGATTAATTTGTCTTAGAATAAATTAAAGAAAATCACAAAAAATAGTTTCTTTGCACTTTTAATTGTTAACTGTTGCATTTATCTTTTAAGTAGAATTTTAAGTGATTTTAGGAGTTGAATAGTTTAATCTCGAATTATTTAAGTATTGGTTTTAATTTTTACATTTTATAAAATCAGGAAAAATACGAGAAAAATACAAAAAAAATATTAAAAATGAAAATGAAATACAAAAGCAAAATGAATAAAATACAAGAAATAATTAAAAGGAAAAGGGGCTGTTGAATTAAGGATCTACCCGCCCAGGCCCAAACCAATACCCTCCCCAGCCCAAACGTTTAACCTGCGCCCAGGCAGCCCAAATCCAGCAATAATTAAAACGACGTAGTACCATGACCAAACTATATCGTTTGGTGTTTAAAAATCAAGGGTGATCTTGGACCTCCCTTGAATTCCATCTGACGGCTCCCATTAATACTAGTTGATTAAATAAAAATGTCCAAATAAGCCCCATAACCCTTATTCCTCGTACTGTTGGTCTCAGACGCCCCATCATAAGTCCGCCTGACCCCGCTGTGCTCCGCCGCCGGAAATCGCTTCACGGCGGCGGCCGATGTCCTTTTCAGTCCAACTTTTATACCACAAGATCTCCTTTTCTTCCTCTTCTTGACCCTGTATTTAGTTTCACGCGAATCCTAGCCTAGCTCCTCAAACAGCAGCATTTTCTTCGCCGGAACCCTACCGCCGGCGAACGTCACGACCTCCAATGGCCACCAAAATAACACCCCAGCTTCCTCTTTTAACCCTCTTTCCAAATATGCAAATGGTATCCTTCAAATCCCGGCCAAAAGTGTCAAATATGAAACCAAAGATTCTCCGGCCAAGATCCAAAGTATGCCAGATAATCCCAAATTAACACCCTAGGTTTGCCTGAGTCTCCTCTACCCAACCCCCATTCCCACTCACTTCAAATCTGCCTGGAACTCCTCAAATATCCATTTAAAATTTTCTGGCCAAGAACCTTAATTCCTAATCTTCATGATTTCGGACCTTAATACCCCTAATCATATGTTTTCTTTTGAAAACACACGATTAGGGAAGTTACGTGTCAGGAATCTTGAAAGATTCCGACAAAATGAACGGCTGGAGCTTTCTTTGCATCTGTAAGTTCTATTTCTTAACAAAATCCATAAAAAAAATAATAAAAAAAACTTTTATAAATCTATTTTAGTTAGATTTAATTTGTTTAATTTCTGTTTCTTTTTTATTTTGGTTCGATTTGATTAATGAGTAGTTCAAGTATTAAAACGATTCATGATAGTTATCAGTTTAATTAGGGTTTGTTTGCATGTAATTTGATTTAGTGATATAGATTGGTTCATTTTCTATTTGGGGTTTAAAATTCGATTAGGACATTTATGTTGTTTAAACTTGATAATAAATTAGTGTAATTCATTGTTAATTGATAGATTAAGGATGTTAACTGTTCTTGCCTGTGTTAGTTAAAAATAGAATTTAGTTCAGTTTGTTTTGAATTTTCTATTTCTGATTTTGTGTTTTGGATTATTTGTTTCAATTGTGAATTGGTTATAGCTGAATTGGTTAATTGATGGGGTTGTGTTTGGGTAGTAATTCCTGGATGTTTTAAGGGTATTCTGGGAAGGAAAAAAAGGGTATTTTAATCAGATTTGGTAATTTTTAAAATGAAATAAGGGTAGTATAGGAATTGTAATGGGTATAGGACCTTCTAGAATGGGCTTTAGTATATGTTTCAATAAAATAGGTGTAGTAACTTGTAGTACAAGTCAGAAATAAGGGGTAAAAAATAGAAATAAATAAGGGACTAATGTGTGAAAAGGAAAATCTGAAATTCCCTCCAATTATGTCGATAAAAGGGCATGTCTCTTTACTTGTAAAAAAGTTTGGAAGTCAAAAAATCCCCCCAAAAATCCCTCTTAAGGTTTCAGATCTGATAATTCAAATCTGATATCAAAATCCACTTCTAGTTCTTAGTTAAAAGAAATATCCAAAAAAACAAAACCAAAATGCAGTAAAAAATCAACAAAAAGTACTGTTCCATTGAACTTTTGGTTCAATTTCGAGTTTCAGTGTTTGCTTTGGTCTTATAGCTTGATTTCAATTTGCTGAAGTTATTCCGCGATTCATTGGGTCCAGCTTTGGATTAAATCGAGTTCGATTGTGTCAATTTTGGTTGTTTAGTATTGCTGTTGGTTTTCTACAATTTCCTGGGTCTGTTGTGAAGTTGTTTTCGGTTCAAATTACTCCTGTTTGGTTGGTTGTTGTTGTTTGAGATTGTATCACTGTTGCATTGCTGTTACGGAACTCATTTTTTCCTTCTTACTTGCAATTTCCAGGTACACATTCAGATTTGATCTGCTGTAGCTTTTGAAATGGAAATGAAATGAATTTGTTCCTCAAAAGATTGCATTTGTTTGGAATGTTATACTTCATAGTCAATATAGATGTTAAATGATATGTTGTAGACCAATGCTGATTTCTATATACGTAGCTCTCAGATTGTATAACTTAATTGGACTGGACTATTTTAAGGATGTTTAGAATTGTGATGCTGTAGTTATTGGCATGTGTTAGTAATCAGTTTGTTTGGGTTTATGATGGTTTAATTGTATCTTTACAATAGCTGTAGTAAATTCAATTGAAGGAAACATTTCTAATTTGTAATAAGGAAACTGTGTAGCTCTTGTTGTTTAGGACTCATATCACTAGCTAAAGGTCTGATTCAATTATGCAGTAGAAACAAGCTCAATAATAGGTGCAAATTGAGTAGTTAGTTCCATTTGATTCATTGGGTTAAAAATTGATAGTAGAATTTTAGTCCAGGCTTGTAGTTTGATTATCTAAGTGTAAAAGCACTTAAGAACCTCATCAATTGGTCTTGAGTAATATCTGATTCGTGGTTTTTTGTGAAAGAGAATCTAAACGCCATTGTTGGGATTCGATTTTGGCCTGGCCTGGGCTGTCCTGTACGCACGCTGGTTTCGGTCATCATTTCAGCCCTAGGTGGCCCGATTCCGCTCATCACTTTGGGCCAGATGCAGGCCCAATGCTGCAAGCACAATGTGTTTTGAGACCTGAAGCTAGA